>VMOF01000320.1:54473871-54601371 GCA_011764245.1 Trialeurodes vaporariorum | reverse complement strand
GTGGAAAATATTTTCTGATAGGAACTATCTGCAAGATTGAAAGTTACACAGTGGCTTTTTTCAGTGAAGTTTCTTCTTAATAATTATTATGCAATGATCAGACGATTTTTCAAGAAATAATTCAAAGGGTTTCTTTTCCCTCTCTCATTATATTTTCATAATTATTTCTCAGCTTTCAATAGGGAAAAAAAAAAAAAAAAAAAAATAGCGAATTTTTGATAAAATCTGAAGTCTTGGGCGCACTACGGGCATTGCATGAAGTACATATGCAAAAAAATAATGGCTGATGTGAAAATTAGAATCGCAAGCTTTCATTAAATCTTTTACAGAACCGCAAACGGGGATCATTTCTCATGATTGTGCGCGCGAATGCGGCGCGGCATCCGTCCTTTTTCTGAGAATCGTTTAAATAAACTAATCACATGCGCGATGCCATGCAACACAACGCAGCACCGACAAAGTTGTTGTTTTAGAGGAGGTACATTAATCCAGCATCAAAATACGGAAGTGCAAACAAATTAAATACACCTAAACGCTCAATATAAACTACAGCACACGTTCGCAGATCTAACAATAACATAGCAATATTTAAAAAAAAAAAAAAAAAAAAAAAAAAAAAACCGAAATGTAAAAATGAACGCCCTTTTGAAATGCGTCCTGTCCCTGCATTGACTATAGACCAGACAACAAAACCAGGTCCTAATTATTATGATTTCATTTTTCCCCCTCTCTTTCTTTCTGGCCGTGCATTTCGTTCATTATCATTTCTCTCCCTCCCCCCTTTTTTATTTCAGAACTCAAAACAAACAAATAACCTTGTCCAGTCGTCACTCAGCACTGTACCCTAGATATGAGAAGAGGGCGAGGGGGAAAATATAAAGCGCAGTCGTGACCAGTGTTGTCGGAATTGGGGTGAAAAATCCGTACGTTTTACATTGATTTAAATGGGGACGATACGGATTTTTACCCTCAATCTGACAACACTGGTCGTGACCAAACGGGGTCGGTTTATTAGTAAGCTTACTGGGAGTGCATTTTAATAATGGGAATATAAGGACTATAAGGAGGATGCATGCATGCATAGCCTGATGTACCCTACTTAAACAAGGGCGTATCGTCATTAGAGGATACTTCAAATCCCTTCCTACCTCTCTCCTCTCTCTTTGCCACAGCGTTCCTCCTCACCCCTCCACCAAACTCTTGTCTTACGTCCGCTCTGCTGTGAGCACGTGGTCTAAATGAGTTCCTTTAATTTAAAGACTTTGAGAGCGTAAGATTTTTCGGGTGTTTCAAACCTGATTATCTTTTTGTGCTTTTCTTACCAATTTTGAATCCATTCACACTGAAAAAAAAAATAAAAAAAATAAAAAATTACCAGAAGCACAACGATTGAACCGATTTAAGGGATGGTGCTGTGATCAGAATATTAGTGTTTGTACCAAAGATATTATACTACGCAGATACGCAAATGTTTCAGAGAAATGGGCTCCGAATGGGTCTGTTGCGTACTTTTGCTACATCAGTATGACACATTGTTTCTAACGTAAAATTCGGCGAAAATAACGATGCGCTAATTAAAAACATTCAAAATCCACTCATTATCTCAGAAAATACCTTCCATTTCAAACAACCCGCGCTACACTAGACACTATATCACCGACATAACTACATAGATGGAACCATCTCGTTTATATAAACATCAACAGAACCTACAAACATTGGAATGTTTCGTTTAGATGCGTACATTTCTTATATTATTTTGTAATCTTTGATAAACCGAAAAGACCAGACGGCAAATGCAGCCTATATTTCATGTATTTAGAAGGGAATTCCATCATTTTGTAGTTACGATGTTGTTTACTTGTGCACGGTGGTTCCGTCTTTGTAGTAGTATACCGGTGCAAATAGTGTCGAGTGCAGCGCGGGCTGTTTGAAATTGAAGTGATTTCCTGAGTTAATGAGTGGATTTTGAACGTTTTTAATGTGCGCATCGTTATTTTCGCCGAATTGTATACACAAGAATCAAGGTTCCATATTGTTGTAGCAAAAGTAAGCAACAGACCCATTCAAGGGTAGATGCAACTTAGTAGCTTCACGACACATATACAATATACATATACAGATATATATTTACATTTTGTCGTGAGGCTAACAGGTAGTATCCTCCCATTCTTGCAGGCGTATTATGTACCCCAACCCTGGCTCCCCCCCCCCCAAGTATGCCACATTTGCAAAGTTGCAAAGTATAATATCTTTGGTTTATTGTACTTACACCGCATTGCTTGAAAATGCTGAGGAAATTCTGACACTGTGCCCATATTCTCATAGTAACACCAGAGTTTTCTGGTAAATCGTACTATCAAGATCCGTGGCTCACATATCGTTGTCTTGGTGGTATAATATTATTCGAATTTAGGACACTTTTTTGTCCCCTGTTTAAAATATGCTAAGTGTAACTTCAGAGCCGACAACACCGGATACAGCTAGATTTTGAGGAGGAGGGGGGGGGGCGTTTGCAAGAAGGATTGATGGATATAGGGAAAAAAACCGAACTTTTTTCACATTCGCCCAAAATTGAAAAGCGTACCACTTATTGACAAGGAAATATATTTATGGTGAGATAAAGTTAACAGCTCTAGAAAATGGAATTTTGAGTCTCGAACTCATAGTTTTTCATTTAAGTTGACACGAAAGGATGCGAAAGGAAGAGGAGTCTGAGGATGCTCCCTCTCTCCCTCCCCACGGCCCACCCCCTCGCACGTTGCATCACTAGCTTGATGGGTACTCGGTGGGGGGTGTGAAACCCTGGAGCAAGGGAAAATCCTTTCCTAACCCCATCTCCACTCTTTTTCCCTCTTTTCATATTTTTTTTTTTTTTTTTTTTTTTTTTTTTTTTTTTTTTTTTTGAGGAGGAATTCTTGTCAACAACGTGAAATGCTCGATCACTGTTTCTGTCGCGTATTTATCATTTCACAGCCTGATGTCAAGAAGTTACTTATCGCAACGGAGTAACCGCTCGCTTGGTTGCCCTGTTGTTCGGAGGGGTGAAAAAAAAAAAAAAAACACAAAAAACAACAAAAAAAAAACCTTGAAGGGAAGAATTACATTCCTATTTTATATTAATTTAAATAGGATGTAGGCGCGTTTCTTTTTCTTTTAACCGGCAACGCTGCCACCGAATCCGTTCCTTGTTTTGTTCCGTTTCACATTGCCAAGCCAATCTCGCGAAGATCCGCCAATTTTTTCCCGCATTCCCGCCAAGGCTGGCGCGGCGCGGCTTCTTCTCTCGCCCGACACGTGACGCACTCTCGATGGGGTTTTAGGTGAGTTGTCACCACCATCAGGGAGGTTACGTAAATAAATACAATGCATATTCGTGATTCGTGCATCGGCATATCGTGCGTCTGGGAAAGAAACGCAGCATGGTGTATATGGAAAGTAAAGCACCGACATCAATCCCCGAGGGCCAAGATGGGGGAGGAGGGGGGGCGGAGGGATGGAGAATAGACGCAAAGCGCAGGCAAGTCGAGGCGAGGCGCACTTTGTTATGTATAACATCAAACGTCAATCTCTTATCGATTATCCTTCTATTACATTGATTTCGGTGAAAAGCAGTAGATTTGTCATATTCAACCTGAATTTGCTTCGAGTCTTTTCGGCGCACTACAAAACCCAAAAACTTTGACAGTCTATAGATAGAGCGTAGTACGTGACACAGATAGGAACTTGTCTAAGTCTCTCTTTGTCCATTTAGATACATGCGCCAGGATATAATGGAGGTAGGGGGTCAAAGTCACGTGGTAGACCCAAGCCAAAGACCCTCCTCCTATCCTTTTCTAACTTTCATTCATTCATACGGACAAAGAAAAGAAAGAGGGGTATAGGGTTGTTATGGGGGGGAGAGAGAGAGAGAGAGAGAGAGAGAGAGAGAGAGAGAGAGAGAGAGAGAGAGAGAGAGAGAGATATGATGAACCAATTTTTTTATTTTTTTGTTCAATATAAACATAGATTTACAAAGGTGAGAGAGAGAGAGAGAGAGAGAGAGAGAGAGAGAGAGAGAGAGAGAGAGAGAGAGAGAGAGATATGATGAACCAATTTTTTTATTTTTTTGTTCAATATAAACATAGATTTACAAAGGTGAGAGAGAGAGAGAGAGAGAGAGAGAGAGAGAGAGAGAGAGAGAGGAGAGAGAGAGAGAGAGAGAGAGAGAGAGAGAGAGAGAAAGAGAAAGCGAGAGCGAGAGAGAGAGAGAGAGAGAGAGAGAGAGAGAGAGAGAGAGAGAGAGAGAGAGAGAGAGAGAGAGAGAGAGAGAGAGAGAGAGAGAGAGAGAGAGAGCGAGAGAGAGAGAGAGAGATGATGAACCGATTTTTTTATTTTTTTGTTCAATATAAACATAGATTTACAAAGGAGAGAGAGAGAGAGAGAGAGAGAGAGAGAGAGAGAGAGAGAGAGAGAGAGAGAGAGAGAGAGAGAGAGAGAGAGAGAGAGAGAGAGAGAGAGAGAGCGAGAGAGAGAGAGAGATGATGAACCGATTTTTTTATTTTTTTTTTCAATATAAACATAGATTTACAAAGGAGAGAGAGAGAGAGAGAGAGAGAGAGAGAGAGAGAGAGAGAGAGAGAGAGAGAGAGAGAGAGAGAGAGAGTATCTCTCTAGATGAGCCACTGATCGAAACCAAATTAGAAATAAAAACATCTCTATGAATATACAAATGATTGTCAGACAGGGAGTATTGGGAAAAATCATGGCGTTGCAGTGAAGTATATCGTTGATAAAAAAAAAGAAACTGACAGACGTGCGTCGTGCATCTAAAATTGGCTGCACACGCATCGTTGCGTGAGCTAATACATCACACATACAGCATACACCCCGTCATATTCACTCATCAAGTTATGAAAGGTGCATCTCATATAGCATTGACAAGATATCGTCACGCACCGTTTATGTGACGACGTTGATTCGCGGTATTGTCAAATCATAGCTTTTCAAAGTTGAAGATCTCATAGCGCGGCTCGCGTACTAAGGCATCAACGTTTTCCCTCCATTTGATTCAATGTAAAACAGTCGCTTCGATTGCTGCGCAGTATTTCACTAGAAATCGATTGTTGTATGTATAAACATTTAAATGGAGGAAAAATGTTGTTGTCCTATAGCGGTTGCACAAGCCACCACTGAGATCCAATGGTCTATATGTAGTGGCGTCGCGTGCGAACTGGCTGAGCTGTGTTTTGTCCATTGAAACTCGTGCGAAGTATCGATTCGAGGTAGTGCACCTTTAATAGTTCTCCATTTTTTACGCATTTAAATCGACGAAATGCAGCGTTGCCATGTTGCACGAGACACCATTGGGTCTATTCCTCCAAATTAGCGCATCGACGAAGCTTAGAATAAAATAACGATCCCTAAAGTCCATATAGTATAATACTTATTACCAGAATCACATAGATATATCAACCGAGAAGAGTCCAGGTTTTACTAAAAAATGATGGAGTAACTCTATGTGTGTATTAATGTCACAGTACCAGAATTTCCAAAAAGTTTTCAAAAACTGCGCCTCGTTCAATCTAGGGATTTTCCTGGAAATATAAACAAATTCATCCCTAAACTTTGTATTTTTCTAAAACCAATTATCTTCCTTCCCCAGACAAATCAGGTTATCTTACAATGGGGCAGTTGCAGGGCTCTGAAATCTTGTGTTTTTGTGATGAAAATGTAAGCATTTGATGAGCTGAAAGAAAAAAACAAGTCTTTGCGGTCTTTCCCTAGGTGTCGTGGTTTAGGACAGAGGAGGATCTAGTGGGCACACGAAGAAATCCCCCCTCCCCCCAGAAGCCTCAAATTGTGCGTTTTTTCTATGATAATAGCCCAAAATGTCTTAACCCTTTCAGTACCACGCCCGAGTAAACTCGTTTCTGCGATTATAGATCTGCCTCTCGAAAGTTCAGTTTAGTATTCACAGCAGTTACGACTCCAAACTGTTAATTGAAAAATAATGATTATTAAAGCGCCTTCAATCCAGTGTGTATGCAAAATCAGCACCACAGTGTAGGAATATTTATCTACCCACTTAATTTGATTGAATGAGATTTAATTTGTCTTCGTAACCTGGTAGTTAAAGGGTTAATGCAACGTGCTTTAAATTTAAAAATTCATGGGCGTGCCCCCTCCCCCCCCCGCTTCCAGAAAAATTTTCTGGATCCGCCACTGGTTCCGGAGATACACTCGTGTAAAGTTGCAAGAAGTAGTGTGTGCTGTGGAGTCGTAACACGGAATTTCAATCTAAAACATTAAAGAGTCGAAATCAGTGGCGTAGCGTGCAATTTGGCAACGTTGTACGTTGTCCATTTAAACCCATGTAAAAGGTCAAATTCGAAGGTGTTCAGTGTTCACCGAACACCCAATACTTCGATATTTTTTATGAGTTTAAATGGAAGAACTGCAACGTTGCCAAATTGCACGCTACGCCATTGGTCGGAATCGCATCTCCAGACCTATGAATTGGAAGCCAAAGGCATTTTTGTTTTTAAATCACCCAGTACTCTCATTTGCTTACTAAGAAACTCAAAAATAGAGACCCTTGCAACTGCCCCAATAGTATTGATTTTTTTTCGTGAGTGCTAGATATAAAGTGATTAGCTCGAAGAATTAAAAATACATGCCGCATTTTGAATTGGAGCCGCTCCAAAATCTTCCCGCTCTCAGATTTGAATTCGAGTATATAGGTAACGCCAGATTAAGCTCGCATGTCATCATTTGTCTTGCGCTGAAAGGTCTTCAAATAACTGATTTATGAGTGGAAACACATATAGGCGAGGTCTCCAACTGCGATGCTCTTGTATGAGTGTATGACGCTGACAAGCCGACCAGCTCCTCTATCGCTCAAAAACACACACGTCACTAGACAATATGTCACAGCGCCGCTCAGCGCATTGCGTCGAATCACAAGTTAGTTCATGCGAAGATTCTTATTTTCTCGCAGGACCATGGAGGCATCAACTCAAAGAAAAGAAGGAGAAAAAAATTGAAAATGAATTATTATAGTAATGGAAAAGGAATTTTTATAGTAATGGAAAAGAATGTTGACCCGCGGTCAACTTGACCGGGGGTAGGGGGTTGTAAGAACCGAGCGACAAAACAAAGGTGAACGAGCAAAAATAAGGTCACTACTACAACAGGAATCTCCTTAACAAATTAGCAAAATGGGGCTCTTGCAAACTTTTGCTACAAGCAAATGAATAGTAATCTGATGTTAAAACCAGCAAAAATCACACTAAAATAGTGTAAAATTTCACTAAAAGTAGAAACAATCTAACTAATAATAAAAATTGAATAATTTTCTTAAACTGTGTTTCAATGGGTTTTCAACGACTTGACCCAAATCTTCTCTAGGAGTAGGTTCTGGGGGTTTTTTTTTTTTTTTTTTTTTTTTTTTCATTTGAATTTATGATTGACAACCGATTCTTAAGGAGGCTATAGTCCCGTGACTAATAGATTATTTCTCATGCAATCAAATGGAAAGAATACTCTTTTGCCAGATTACTGAATCCGCCAACAATTATATTTATTGAACTAAAATAATTATGGGGGGGGGGGAGGTTATAATTATGAAACAACTATTGTAAAATAATTTTTCTAGTTAAAATAAAGCTTGAAAAAATTTCGATGAACAGGAATTTTATTTGACTTTGAATTTTCGTGTCCCAACGTCCCCGCATCTTCCTTTATAGCAGAATCCTCAAATTCGATTTCGAAGAAATATTTTTTGAAAATTTAACAATAATTTATTCAAAGGATTATTAGTCTTATAGCAAAAGCGCACGAAAAGAAAGCTTCAGATATCTTTAATATCAATGCTTTAATAATGTAGTAGGGAATCCGCACGCGTTTTGATAAATTAATAATTTCCACAAAAGCAAACATTCACTTCAATCATATAAATCAAAGAAAATCGGAGGGGACCTCAATGACACTGGGACTGGGATGGGATTCGTCTCAAATGAATTATCTCCGATTATAGACCAACAAAAGTGTGTTTGTTTTCGTTCGATCCATTCTTGAATAACCGAAAAGCCAAAGGGTCGGATATCGGATCAAAGCCAGGACTCGCGTAGACAAGGAGGAACTTAACGGAGGGTGAAATATAATATTTGGGGGTCACAACGCACATTAAATCAAAACAAGTATTTTTCTGGACGTGCAAAAAATTGTTGTTCCTTTGCTTTAAAAGCGTTTTAATGTTGATATTTTCTTGAGAAAATCATGTTGTTATAATCATTTTAAGCTGTTTGTTGAATATTTGCACGTATTTTATGTTATATCTTGCCGTTAAATGTCCATGGCCTTGATTTTTATCCGTATAAAATTATGTCCAGGAAATTCTATGTTTTGTTCTACTGTGCGGCGGTGGTTGCAAAAACATTCGGAAATTAGTTCAACACTTTCACTTTCACTCCTCCACAAAGTCCATAATCCATCTCTTTCTTGTCAGACAAAGATAATTTTTCCGTCAGATTTTTCCCCGAAAAAGAGAGGAACCCAATTAATTTCTCAGCCTCATAATCTTTCCGGGAGCGGCTTTAACTTTTCCTCGCGGCGTCCATAGTCCACACGTTTGCAGGGTCGGCGTTCCCGTCGGAGGATTCATTATAAATCCTGCCGTATTTATCTTGATTAGTCGGTTCCAGCTTTCCAGCCTAGGTCCCTCCATAAGGGATGCTTTTCTTCTACTTCCTGATGCATTTTGGGCACATCTGCTCTGAAGCGGCTTGACTTGCCAGGCGGTGGTGTGGAGTGAGACCACGGAGGAGCGAGAGGGTGGGGAATCAAGTTGGGGGTTGGAGGGGTTTATTGGTGGTGAGGGGCGAGGGGCAGCCAAAATTTTCTGTCATAATATATTATGAAAAAGGGTCTGCAGAAATAATACACTCGAGAAATAAGAAAAAGGGCTAAAATCTACTCTCGTCTTGTTTCGTCTCGCAATGGATTTTATTTTCGAGGAAAAAGCACGCAGTGGAATATAGGGGACAGATGTAGGAGATGTAAGGAAAGGGAAAGGGATGGGTTTAGGATGAGGGTACGCCGCGCCGTACGGGCGAATTAATAATTTACTTTTGCCTACCTTTCCCGGAGTTGTGTTTATACCACGCTGTGTTGCCAAATAAGACATTAAAAAAGTCTCAATTTTAGACTTTTTCGCGAAAAGGTTTTATGGACTCGTGACTCGTGTAAGGTGAGCTTATATCAAAAAGGTATATGAACGATTAGGTTAATGTCACTGAAGCCTAGTTGACTTATGGCTCAATTCTGCGAGTTACCCAAACATCTTCTAAATTGGAAAAGTGATGTGATAAAAAATTTACCTGCTAGTGTTGACATTATCTTCTCTTTTTACACTATTCGCGCATTCGTCTACTCCAACAAGAAACTACTGGATCACAAATCCACGCTTCTACATGTCTTTCTACAAAGCCAAGAAAAAAGAAAAAAAAAAATATCGGAATTTTCATATTGATTTCTATAAATTTGAGCGTTCGGTAGACACAACAACAAGTCAGGCAACAGACAATCAAGAACAACAGCATCAACATTAGAAAATACCGAAGTGACCGAAGGTCAAAGGATCTCAAGGAATGAGTTGAGAATCGTTCGGTAAAACGGTTCCAGCCCACTTTTTGTTTAAATATTATGGTCTTGATGAACCTAGAAAGAGAAAACCTCTTCGAACAGTACATTGGCGGATACAGAGGGGGACCCCCCTTTTTGGGCCGAACGGGGGGGGGGGGGGGCGATCCCCCCGTTCGGCCCAAAAAGTGGAAAATGAGGGGAGAGGAAGGGGAAAAGCAATAGCGAAAACAAGAAAAGGGGGTCAGGGGCGAAAATCCAAAATTCTCCCTCTCCCCCGTTCACGAGGGCTGGATCCGCCACTGGAACAGTAGAATCATCTCAAAGTCTAAACTGTTGATAGTAAACTATGTACATCGGGTTAAAATGTTTTAAGTTTTATTTACCCTGTATTGACTCGTAACTTTTCCCTTTTCCTTACATTTCAAATTGCCCTTCAGAATGCATTTTTCTTCCTTTTTTCGCATAATTTTTATGTTTTGCTAGAAATGTGGTTCCAGTTTTCCTCGCATTATTCTATTCATTAAGGCGTTAGATACTTGGGTAAATGGTTTTGTCAAAAATTAACAAGTTTTGTTTTACAGTTTTTGTTTAAGTTCTTAAAATGTGGAGCAAATCGCGGCTACTATTTTATTTAATTTATTTTCATGAATATGAAATGCTGCTAACTATACTAATATAAACATGTTCGAATATTTTGCAAAAACTTCGGACGAACATTTTTTTGAGACACAGACGAGTTTTTCGCAGACTGATGCGGCAACACCGACTTTTCGAGCTAGACGAGAATGATGCGCAAGGTCAAGTGCACTCCTGCACCGGCGGCGCGGCGCCGCGCTCGTAAGCAACCCGCGTGCCATCTCTCGCGCCTTCCAACTCCACCTCGGCAAACCTACAGTTTTCCTCCGTTTATTGCAACATATTTTATTAACGCTTGTATCCAATGGCCGAAGCGCTCTGCTACTCTCCCTCTCCACAGTTTTTCATCTGTTTTTATTATTCTTTATTGGTCATCTCACTGTTGTTCCATTTTTATTCGATTTTCCGAATTTAGCTCAACAAAAGCAGCAGCAAAGGCTTGTACTAGCGGAGACAAATATACCTAGCCAGGGTATGCAATAAGCAATACACACACATCATCCCATTCAACGCGTGTATTATGTGTGTTGCGTGTTGCATACTCTGGCCAGGTATAGCGGAGACAAATATACCTAGCCAGGGTATGCAATAAGCAATACACATCATCCCATTCAACGCGTGTATTATGTGTGTTGCGTGTTGCATATTCTGGCCTGGTATCTTTGTCCCCGTTAGTACATGACAAATTAATGTTCCATTTTATCAAAGGACCTGTCCCACCGAGGGCCATTTTCTGCCTCCCTTTTGGTACAAAATTAAAAGTCTGAAAAGTTTAAAAAAAAAACAAAAAAAAAAAAAAAAAAAAAAACTGTGGATTACGTGTGCTCGGAGGATTACCGCTTCTCTGCAGTCTATGTAGGCTTCAAAAGTGGCAAAAATTCCGTCATCAAGAATCATCATTTTCGACTTAATACGCGTAATTAAAAAAACTTTCCAGCGACATTTCTACGTTAAAATTACCTGTTAAAAGTGTTTTCTGTGCGATTAAAATTGGAGTTGAAACTTTACGCATGGTGAATTAATGAGAGATTTACTTTCTGATATTTGGCCATACTTTTTGACGATCTCAGACCAGTAGCGCACCGAGAGTTTCTTCACCTCTCTCTTTTCCCCATTAAAAAACGTGTGTTAGACAAGGACGGACAACGGGATAAAACCCCCAATTTCTGTCCTTTTCCTGCTTATACATTCAAATGGGAAATGAGAGAGATGGAAGAGGTCCTGGTTGCGCCAGTGTCTCAGACCATAATATTCCGTAAAAAAGACGACACCATTTCGATTGTAAACAAATGTATTTACGAATGTGCAAAATCACATCCAATGGCGGCCTTGCAACCTAAAACCCTTTGACCAATCAAAAGTTGACTAGGGACCACCCATTTTTTTTAACTCTCTACTTATAGGGACTCTAGAAACCTTGAAATCGCCCATAACTTAACTCCCAACCAAGGAACCCAAGACCCCAAAGCCGAAACTTCAATAGCGAATAATTCACGACTGCTTCACGCACATGGTGTTTTTTTTTTTTTTAAAAAAAAAACTAACGCACGCACGAACTGACAATAATTAACCCATATCAGATAAAGAGAGCTCGATCCACCATAGATTTCAATCATCGCGTCGCGTCGTAATGATACCACAACTCGTATTTTGTCCACTTACGGATACTTAATTTTGTCTGTCTCCGCCATTTTTTTCTTCTCTTTTTTTCTAATTTTTTCCAGAGCGGAAGCACAGAACAGATGAGGGATTCTCGTGCCATCAACCGGTAAATCGGTCCCAAAATTAAATATTTCCGTCGTCCCGAATACAAGTTTTCACGTTTTAATTTGTTTGCTCTACCGGCCCAAAAATTGCTCACCGTCAAAGAGGAACAAACTCATTTGCGAATTCAATCGAACGAAGAAAAAAAAAAAATTGCACCATTGTTATTTCAAACGAAGCACACACGAACGCAGTCAAACAACGCGAGGCGCATACACAATTCGTGCGTATCCGGCCCAATTTGTCCCCCTCCCCGGTCGCCTCCCCAGTGACTTTTTCGGGTAGAGTTGATATCAATTAATCGGAATTAAGTCGCAAATTCCTTTTTTTTTTTCTACCCCTTTTCCCCCCATTTCACTCTTTTCGCCGAACGCTACACTAATTTACCGAGAACGAGCTGTCTTGCATCCACAATTAAACACAGTGTTGCCGATGGTGAAGTGGCTTGTAGTTTGGCAACATCGCATTTTGCCCACTTAGAACCGTGAAAAAGATAGGATTGCCGAGAGTGAACAGGGAACTCCCTTGAATCGACATTTAACACGGGTTCAAATAGGCGAAATGCAGCGTTGTCATGTTTGACCTTAATATCCCTAGAAAACAGCATATTAAGGGCTACAGATAACTCCAGAAAGGAACGCTACAAAGAATACTCATTTCAATGAATTTAACCCTTTAAGGGCCAAGCCCGGGTATACTCGTTCTTCGTCTACTCTACTTCACATTGTTACAGTCTCCATTCTGGACAAATGCGAATATTGATGAAAACATGTACAAGATAAGATGTCTCTGGGTACCTTCAATGTATCGTATAGGCAATTCCAACTCCTCCGAGTACGGACATTTAACTACCTTCCTTTTATAAACGGCGGATAGTGGCGTCCTTTTGAAATAACCTGGCACTTAGAGGGTTAAGTATTGCAGGTGGCCTATCGGAGCCCAAATCCAAGGACTTGTCCAACATTCTGCATGTCTCCGACTGTACTTTCTACGGGGGTGACCTGTAACTAATTTTGTCCTTTTATTCTCTTGGCTAATAATGGAGCTTATTTGTGAATCACTGCTGTAGGGGCTTCTTACTCCACGAATCTCCAATACCGGCAAAAAACAAATAGATTTTGTATTCATTCTTGTAGGAAATTGGCTCTAAGATAGGATCAGGCAAAAAAAAAAAAAACAACAAACTTTGTATTGACTCTAGTAGGATTTTTTTTTTTTGAGGATAAGGGTTGTGAAAAAAAAAAAAAAAAAAAAAAAAATTGACTTTTGTGGAAAATCTGTTGATTTTTTACCCGACCTGCAGGCCGATCATTTACTTCATCGTTAAACCGATCGTTAAAACTGCAAATGAGTGATGCTATTGGTCGAAAATTGTAAAACTTGGCCGCTGCTATGGTAACCATCGTTATAATGTCCGTTTTTCAAAGGTTACTCATGAATAGCCTTTATAAAACGAGACCACTAACGATGGTTACCATAGCAACAACCAAATTTTACAATTTTCGACCAATAGCATCACTCGTAGACAGTTTTAACGATCGGTTTAACGATAAAGTAAATGATCGGCCCGCCTGTATCCATATCGATGCAAATCGGCAACAGAGTCTCAGTCCAGTGTTGCCAAATCAAGGGTAAAAAGCCGTGTCGTCTCCATTCAAATCAATGTAAAACGTACGGATTTTTCACCCCAATCTGGCAACACTGTCCCAGTCCCAATTTGCAGCGATCCAAATCCAGTTTCGGTCGTCTGAAGTCTCTCTCTCGCACCCGATCCGGAATGACCACGATTGAAACAAACGCTAGATAAGTCAATTCGTAGAAACTTCATCGAGTCCCCTATAAGTTCCCGTCTATTATCCTGGGGGGGGGGGGTGGAAAAAGGGAGGGGTAATTACTCTCGGTTACGAGGATCGCGTTTTCAATTGTTCCGTTGCGTCGCGATGTCGATTTGTCGGGTCGGGTCAAAAAATAAAATAGCGCAGAATGGCCACTCAGCAGACTCACGCGACGCGTTTTATGCGCGAGCTTACTCGTCGATCACGACACGCAGAGGGATCAGAACTTTCTTGGCTTCGTCACAAAAAACGTAAACACTATCTGATGTATTACAAAAATAAAAAAAACGAAACAAAAAAAAAAAACAAAAAAACACTTCATGTGTAATAACTCTGGTGTTAAACCCTTGTTGAACCCAAAGTATTTGACCAACATGAAGTATCTGGAGAAAGAGGTGGTGGTCTGAAAAGACCGCAAAAGGTTTTTTGTTTTTTGTTTCTTTTGTTTTTTTTTTTTACCGTAAATAAGCTTCACTTCGAGATTTTCATTTTCTTTTCTTTCTTTTCTTCTGTTTTGGGCGAAAAAATTCATTTAATTTGCAGATTTTCATCATCAATCGAACGGTGGAGAACAGTCAGACTCAGGGCCGACTTTTGGCGAAACTAAAATATCATCGAAGAGGATTTACGTTAGGTCCGAATACTATGTTTTTGATTAACGATGGCACTTTTAATAAAGTTATTCTGAATCGAAAAAGTAAAAAAAAAAAAAAAAGTAAAAATAAAAAATAAAAGAAAGTAATGGAAAAACATTACATCTGAAGAAAATCTGTGTTTTGACCATTGTAAGGCGATGATTCTATATCGTGACTCACACGTATTACTCATGTAATGAAAACGTTTTGACGGTATACAATCAAATGCGCGGCGCGGGGCACGGCACGGCCGGTCGCCCGCCACGGTCACCCATTTTGTCAGCTCATAATTTTTGAGTGTTTCCTCGGTGCTAATTGGTTTTTATTTGCGATCTTTCCACAAATATATTAGACAAATTATATAGTATACTAATCCCAACTTCAACATTAAATCTATGAGATCAATAGACTGTTTTAGTAGAGCGATATATCGTATCGATTGCCGTCCGAGGGCCTCTGGTTCCAAACAAACTTTGGTTCAATGTAATTTCCCCATAAGCGGATTTTTGAACGGAAATTTAGGGTATTAAATCAAACACTTTATGCGACCTTTTGGCGATTATGAATTCTCCGTCCTCGAAAATGCTTAATTTTGCCCGGTTCCACCCGTAAAACTGCCGGAATCAACAAGATATTACAGATTAAACGATGCGTTTGGAGGTTGGAATCACCCAAATGTTATTGTTGTTGTTGTGGAATTGGCGGGATTTCGGGCGATTCTAACCTACAATTGCAACATTTAATCTGTAATATCTTATTGATTCCGGCAGTTTTAGTCAAGGAACCAGGCATAATTAAGCATTTTCGAGGACGTAGAATTCATAATCGCAACAAGGTCGCATTAATTGTTTGATTTAATACCCTAAATTTCCGTTCAAAAGTTCGCTTATGGGGAAATTACATTGAACCAGAGTTTGTTTGGAACCAGAGGCCCTCGGACGGCAATCGATACGATATATCGCTCTTCTAAAACAGTCTATGTCATGCTTGGTAGGTGATAAAGAAAAATAAAATTAATTTACTTTGTTTACGTTGACACAGACAGTATCAAAAAGTGGTGAGGGTGAGGAGACGGGTCAAAAAGTCAAAAATGAGGCCCTTGCAAATTTTTGATACCAGGGGATTGAAGAGTTGATTCTTGCATAAAAACCTATAAAAATGACGATGAGTAAACTAAAAAATCACGGAATTCACTCTCAGAATAGGTCTTAATGGCGGAGGTACACAGGTATCATGGGAGATTCCTATCTAAATTGAGACATATTATCTCTGAGTTTCCGTAGAGAAAATGACATATTAAACAGGAATCTCCCATGATACCTGCGTTGAGCCACCATTACGAGCTTGCCGTTATAGGAGTTATGTGAGTTTATTACTCAATTTTAGTCTTTCTTATTATGATTTTCGTGATTTTCGCTGGCTCACATTACAGTTTTGACTATTTTAACAGAAGTTTGTAAGAGCCTCATTGATAACTTTTTTTTTCTGCTGCTTATAGTTCAGAAAATTTTTGGAGGAGGGAACTTACACTGTTCCTTTTCGACCGTTCTTTCCCTTTACCTTCATTTCCTTTTTACTTTCAAGTTTAACATCAAATTGAACTTAGAAGTTCAGTTGTTTTTACTTTCTCACTCTAATGAAATTAGAAAAATTGAGAAAGTATTGCGATGGCGCAGAGATTTTTGATGCACTTTGTTTCGATACTTGGCCCGCTGCGACTAAGTCAATCATGATAATTACAAAATAATTGGCTTTTATCATGCTTAATACTATCCTAAAGAACATCCATCCATGATATTTCAGTATTTACTAACCATATGTGGTTTGGAGAGGTAAATGCATAAAATTTCTGTGGCGTCCGTGAGGCGTGATCTGTGATCTGTGATCTGTGATCTGTGCGTCCGTCTGTTACCCAGCATAACTTTTGCACAATAGGTCCAAATGTATTCAAATTTTGCAGAAAGGTTGCTTCCAACATTCTCCAGAGGGAATTTTTTTGTTTTTTTGAAACTTTAATTTTTAGGTTAGTTATGGATGAAAAATGGTTTCCATTAAAATCAATGGGAAAATGGGTCAAAAAGAGAAAAATCTAAATATTTCAATATTGGATCTTTGGATTTGGAAGAAAATTTGTAAAAACATTCTACAACCAGCCCACAGTAAAATTAATCCCTCATACTTTAGCAAAATAGCCCTTCAGACCGTTTAAAAAATCAATTTAAGGCGTTTGAGCCAAAAAATGGAATAAAAGTGAGAAATTAATCTTGTATATCAGTGCCAATTACTAAAGGCTGGATGAATCTTGATGAAACTTTGTATACACAATGCCCTACCACAGTACTGACATATTTTCTTCTCACTCTCATCAAAATAAATCCTTTGGACCGTTTCAAGGGACCATAAAGGTGCGATTGAGAAAAAATGAGACCAATTAAGGTGATTCTATGGCAAACTCCCGAAAATTTTAATCCGATAGATGGCGTCACTTGTCGCTGGCTCCGAAAAGAGCCGTTTTTTGACGGTTTTCGGCTGTTTTCTCTGAACACACGAATAAGAGACGAAAAATCGGAATGTCAGCACCTGCTTAATTTTTTGCTTGATTTTTTGAGCCATAAATGGGCCAAATTGGTTCTAAAATAAAGGTGAAAGTGTGCAAAGAAAAAAGCTTGTGTAATTTGGAGTTGTATCAGTAAAGATTACAGGTGAAACAGAAACCTGTAATCTTCACTGCTAAAACTCCAAATTACACATGACTTTTTCTTTGCATAGTTACACCATTATTTAAGAACCAATTTGGCCCGTTTATGGCTCAAAAAATCAAGCATAAAATTAAGCAGGTGCTGACATTCCGATTTTTCGTCTCTTATTCGTCTGTTCAGAGAAATCAGCCGAAAACCGTCAAAAAACGGCTATTTTCAGAGCCAGCGACAAGTAACGCCATCTATCGGATTAAAATTTTCGGGAGTTTGCCATAGAATCACCTTAAGCAAATAAAAACATAATCCTACTCACTTATTGAGATAATTCGGGTTAGTTCCAATTAATTTTAATTAAATCTGGCTCAAAAAATCTACCTACCTACATTTGCTCTACTTTAAATAGAATTTCTTATCATTACAATACCTAAACAGCCCTTAAGACCATTTAAAAAATCAAAATAGGTGCGCTCGAGCCAAGAAATGGAATTATCGTGAGAAATTAATCTTTAAACTTGGAGTCAATAAATTATGGCTCGATGAATTTTGGTAAAACTTCTATACACACAATCCACTATCAAAATACTAACATATTTTCCTTTTTTAGTCACCATACACAACCGATAAAACCTTTTCAAGAGGCAATATAGGTGGGTTTAAGAAAAAAATAGGGGAACAGCAAATAAAAAACATAATCCTACAAATTTGGGGATAGTTCATGTTTGGTCTAATGAATTTTGATGAAAAATGGCGAATACAATCTACAATTAGTCTACAAAAGAGAGTATCCCTTACAGTTACAATATACAACCCTTAAGAGAGTTTAAAAATCAAAACAGGGTGTTTAACCCAAAAAAATAAATTTAAAAGTGAGGAACTAATGTTAAAACTTGAAGTCAATCTTTAATGGGATAAATTTTTGATGAAACTTTGCACAAACATAATTTGTTACCAACCCACTAGAATATTCCTATCATACAGTCATCATAAAAACCTTTAAGACCGTTTCAAGGGCAAATATAGGTGCGATCGAGCAAAAATCTTTAAAAACCCAAACAAATAAAAAAAAAATCATAATACTTGGAATAAGAAATTCAATTATGACTCAATTATATTTGATGAAAATTGCAGCAAAAAGTTTGCAACCAGCCTAGGCAGAGATTTTTTTGCCATGTAAAACTACAATATACAACTCTCAAGACTGGGACTGTTTAAAGGCAATATAGCTGTTCCATCAAACTCAAAAAAAGAATATCCAAAAAAAAAATTAAAATTATAAGGAATAGTCAACCAAAAATGGATGGATGAATTTTGTTGACATTTGGTGTACACAATCTACAAAAAAAGAACATCTTGGTTTAATCGACCAAACTAAAAAAATTTTTTAATATCCACAGTCTGAAAGGGAAAACCAAATATTGTAGTTATTTGGGTGAAACGCAAAGATCAATATCGATTTCTACAACCTATCAAAATTATGGGGAAAAAGAAACTCCAACAGATGGAACAAAGAACAAATGGAATGAATGCAACTCAAGAAATAATAATTTCTTATGACCTGGATCACTCTAAAACTTAATGAATCAAATTAGAATTGAAATTTGGGATTTAAAATGGCCTTCAAAGGATGAAGTAGGCAACTTTTGTACAGCTTCTCTGCAAAATCGCAAACACTTCGAATTGAAGGCGAAATTATGTCCAGAGGTTAAAACATTTGAAATTTGGTGGGGGTCTAGGAGTCTCCCCCAGAATTCTAAAGGGGGTCTGGGGGTCTCCCCCAGAATTCTTGAAGGGGGTCTGGGGGTCCCTCCGAGAATACTAAAGGGGGGTCTCTCCAAGAATTCTAAAGGGAGGTCTGGGGGTCTCCCCTGGAATACTAAAGGGGGGTATGGGGGTCTCTCCCAGAATACTAAAGGGGGTCTCCCCCAGAATTCTTAAGGGGGTCTGGGGGTCCCCCCCAGATAAAAATGGAGGGAGAAAGTGTTCGTAGGGTGTTCGCTACAGTTTATTCTTCGTGCACTAGTCACCAAAAGCTCAGTTGGGAGGTACTTTGAGGATCCTCACCTTGGTTGTTTCAAGAGAGAGGCCATTAAGGCGATTCCAAGTAAAACTTTACCAGATTTCAATCAAATGGATAGTGCCGCTAGTCACTTTAGGGAAATGTCGTGTTTTTGGCGTTTTATATTCAAAACAAAGAAAAAACACATATATTTCATGAACTTACCGGCACCTGCATAATTTTTTTTAAACATTCATTGAGCCAAAAACGAGCAAAGTTAGTTGAGAACAGCCGTAATTTAGGAAATTCATTTCGCCATAAGCTTACTGTTACTAATTGTGAGTGCGAGGGAGTGCGAGCGATGCATACATGATATGTCTATATCTGCCTCACTCGCAGTCATTGAAGCTTATCTTAAAACAATTACAAACTATAAATGTCCAAAAACACAATACAAGTAAAAACTTAAATTAGAACTAGGCCAACAGCGAATAAAAATATTTGAGGCTTATGGGAATTTTCGTATTTCCTGAATCCCGCTTCATTTTTGAGAGTTTCAGCTTGAAACTTTCAGGGTATCTTTCTGAAGTATTCTCGCAGGTGCTGATGTTCCTATAATTTGTCCTTTTTGCGGAAGTTCATCAACTTTAGCCGAAAACCGCGGTTGAATTTTTGAGCAGCGAGACGTGGTGCGTCCACGCGGTTGGAACTAATCGTTCCTGGAATCACCTTAAACAATTCTTGCACGGAAACGGATTTATTCTCATTTCACAGCTGAGCTAAGCTTGGGGGTGAGTGGCATGGCAGCTACGGACGGCATTCTGCAAATGCAACCAATCAGTTAGTGGGTCGATCTGAAGATGGCAGCAGCAGCACTGTCGATGGCTGTAGTTGCGGTGCTATTTTGCGGTTACCGTGCCACCAGAACCAAACCGCGGATCCGTCAGTGGCTCGGAAACAACTGAGCGGAAAGTAAGTTGCCGGGAGTTATAAGAGTCAGAGGATTCATCATCAACATCATCGGCCATCAACAACCATCATTACCATCAACCATTATTCGATGTCAGTTTTCACACCTTCGCTTCGCCGCTGATCGAACACCGAGCCACCCGCACTGTGGTCTAAGATCGACAGGAAGTGGCAAAAAATCATAAAATAATTTTCTCGTCAAAGAATTTATTATTCCTAAGCTTTCAAGACCAATTGTAACCCTTCAACGACCAGGTTAGTTTAGAAGAACGCCATTCTTACGTTTATGCAGGGAATATAGTTAACTGTTTGTACTCGGGGGAGTTGGAATTGCCTAAACGAAGAATTGAAGGCGCCGGTCGAAACCTTATTTTTTTTTTAAGTGTTTTCATCGATAATCGCTTTTATTCGGAATAAAGATTGAAACGACATAAAGTAGACTGGAGAAGAAAAACGTAGACTGGAGAAGAAAAACAAGAATACATACTCAGGCTTGGCCCATAATAGGTTAATCACAGACAACACTTTTCAACAAGTAAACCTAGAAACGTCACTCGACAATTTTGAATTAATTAAGTATAAAAGGTCGAAAACGATGATTTTTAATGTTTCTTCACTGATTTTTTTGGCCACCTTTTTCGCTCTTAGACCATAGTGCGCCGGCCGTCACTATCGGTCCATCGCGTCTTCCAATATACTTATAACACCTCCAGTCTTTAACTCAGGGTTGCCGATTTGCGTGCAAGCAGTGGGTATGTTGCAAACTTGGAACTTCTGATCCTGGAGGGTCCACTCAAGGGTGGATGCAAATGCAGCTTTTTTGGAATTTTACCATGACTTAGAACTAAAGTAACTTGTCGAGTGGGCTGAAACTTACGCTCAAATTTTTTCAAATTTTTTGAAGAATTTCTTTTTTGCTCCTGAAGGGTTTGGAGTTGTAGATCAGGTGTACGAAAAAAAAATGCAAAACTCGTTTTTTCGTTGTTTTTGCACGCCCAAAAGACAAGAACAGTGAAACTTTTGGGGGGGGGGGAAATGGGGCGGTCGTGTTCAGAATTAAACTTCCTACTAGATAATGCCATGCCACCGGATTTGTCAAAAGTTTTTAAACCCCGTTTTCCCGGGGTTTAGCGTTGATTACTTACTATTAGGAGTTTTGGCCAGTTGGTCGGACCTAGTGATTTTTTTTTCTCTCTTTTTTTTTCTAGCTCTGTTCAAATGGCAAATTGATTGCAGAAAACTTTTCGTTAACAGCTCTTGAACTAATACGAGTGCATTTTTGTAATTTGAGAGTAATTTCCCAAAATTGCGAATATTCCGCTATCTCTGACTTTCACATTTCTTTGAATAAGGCTTTAAGTATGTGAACATTTTTCTTTCAAAATGGCGGACCCAGTAAATGATTTTTTCGAAATATATCAAAATCCCCTCCTGATTGATTTATTCGATGCTTTTACCTCGGTAGAAACTAAAGCTAATAAAATTGCTGAGATAAAAGTGCGCAAGAGGCCCTGATGCCGGCCCGTTTGACGCAAATCGGCAGCCCTGGTTCATTCTTGTCAGCATCGCTCGCGCCGTCATCGTCAGAGGAGTTAACACATCCACACTCGCGGCGAAGTCAAGTCAAAGCGAATTTCGATAAACACATTCGCTGGTTATTGGGGTGTGAATAATCCCCCCTCCCCCCTCCCACCGCTTAAGAGGCCTCCCCATTTCTCGTTCCTTCGTTTCCCCCGTTCACAGAAATCTCTTGATTCCCCCCCCCCCCCCCCACCCCCTCTCTTGCTGAAGTGGAGTGACGGAACGACAGAGAGAGACAAGAGCTCTGCACTGTATTAGTAAATCAACATCCATTATATTCGCTTCATGCTCGTATGATATGATGTGTGGTGCGCGTGCATAACGCGCTCTCAACGGATCTGCTTGCCGCGCGTATCGAGGAAGAATCGCAGTTATGAATGTGTCTTGGCAACGCAACTCACGCAGTTTGTTATGCGTGAAAGTCTGTCCCACTGTTTCGATACGTACGTTACAGGGTGTTCTAAAAAAAAGCCTTCGGTGGTCATATATAGTATAGTGGAATCTTGCAAAGTTCTTCTTAAGGTGTGTGACCCAAAGGTGGCCCAGCTCTTAAGGTGGTGGCCCACCCCAGCTTATTTTAGTTAATTACACGAGTTGACGATAGATGGCGTTAGTGCTGAGTAGCAGGATGCTGTCGCTTCCCCCACTCCAAAAATCAAGAGCATCGGGGGATTCAGTCGGCGCGGAACAATGAAACGTCCATTTTCGCAGGTCTTCAGCTAATTTTCATGGAAGTAAACAATCGTAAAAGCTAAGCCCTTAAATTGATTCCACCTTTGACTTTCAATTCATCATAATCATTATAATTTCTGGTGTAACTAGGGTCTAGATTCCTTTTTTGAACTATAAAATAGCATTTGAATACTTATTAATGAGATTTAAAAGGGGGTGTTTACCTTTAGGTGCATCAAAAATATTAGGGGTGGCCACCCCTGGTAAAAATGACGACTATACGACTATTCCAAAAACGACTATAAACATAGTTGCCGACTATAATCTATAGTTGGCCAACTATAAATCCATAGTTGGCCAACTATGTTTATGGTCGTTTTTGGAACGGTTATAGTCGTCATTTTTACCAGGGACCTTAGGTGCATGTTTTGCGCGATGTCAAAACCCTACTTTTTTCAAACGCAAAAAAAAAAAACCTCAAAACAAGCAAATTTTAAAAAAATGTAATAAACATATGATAGCCAACTGTCTAAATAGTAAATTGACATATTTAGTTTTTTTTTTATCTATCATGACTTATACGTGCGCATTGGCCCCAAGCATAGGTATGGGCACCTTTGGGTCACTTACCTTATATCAGGACCGGAGCCAAAAACCGAAAGATCCGGTAGTTTTTGGAAATTGGAACCGAAACGATTAGGGAAGGTAAAAAACAACCGGAACCGGAACCTGATCCTAAAAAAACCTGAAATTAAAGCTTTGGGCACGGGTACCAAAGTCTGCGGTGAATTATAGTTGCTGGGCGTCCTTTGGGCAGGGGGACTAAAATCTTTGGACAGAGCAACCACAAAGTCTCTGGACGTTGGTTCCCTCGCCCAAAGACTTTGGTTGTTCTGTCCAAAGATTTTAGTCCCTCTGCCCAAAGAACGCCCAGCAAAGCAGCTGTAATGGGTCTGTTGCAAACTTTTGCTACAACGATTAAGAGTGTTTAATCAAATGTAAAATCGCCTGAAAAGTCCATTGGTGGCATCAGAAAGTCATAAAATGTAATAATAAACTCACAAGAGACGTTTAATGAAATCCAAGATGGCGGTAAAATATCGAGCAATTTGTATGCATGCACTTTAACCTCCAAGGATTGCCAACGTTGACAACCTCACAGCTTCAAAGGTTATGGGTTTATTTACGTTGTGATTGGGTATGGGTGTGATCGATATTGTGAGGTTGCCTATCCTTGGATGTTCGTGGTGCATGCATACAGGTTGCTCAATATTTTACCGCCATCTTGGATTTCATTAAACGTCCTTCGTGAGTTTTATACTGCATTTTATGACTTTCTGATGCCACCTATGGACTTTTCACGCGATTTTACATGAGATTGAACACCCTTAGTCACCCTATAGCGCTGTAGCAAAAATTTGCAACAGACCCATTCACCGCAGACTTTGCAGTGGCGGCTCGTGCAATGTGGCAACAGTGCAATCCCTCCATTTAAACCTATGTAAAACAATCGATCTTTAGGAGGTGCAATGCACCCCCAAGATATCGATACTTTTGCTAGGTTTAAATGGTAAAAAAGCATGGTTGCCAAATCGCACGAGCCGCCACTGAGACTTTGGTTCCTCTGCCCAAAGTTTTTTCTCAGTGTAGCTAGCATGTATGTAGAATCGAAATCAATGGGACAAAAGAAACTGAAAGAATTTTGAGCAGAGAACTAAAAGAGAGACATCGATGTATCGCGATTTGTGAGCCGCGTAAAACTTTGAGGCTTAGTCAAAATATCGATCGCACTTATTTCTCGCACGCCCTATACCATCCAACAAAAGTGAGGAGCTTTCGGTATAGGAAGTTGGCTCACCTGGAAGATAATCACTCTCGTCGAGGGGCTACGACGCACATAAAAGCGCCGTGACCCCTTAATATTTGATTCTTCTGCCGCCATAGCCTTGGACGGCGATTTCATAGGTTTTTCGATGGAACATTATTATTAAAACTCCTGATGCAGTGATGCTTGATATAAAGAGCTCAAAAGTACCTTTCAATATTGAGGCTTTGGTGACGATCCTCATAACTTAATCTCATCCTTCTTTTAGTCCATAGCTGTTGCTAGGAATTAGTCTTCCTCTCTCACTCCCTCTCTCTCTCTCTCTCTCTCTCTCTCTCTCTCTCTCTCTCTCTCTCTCTCTCTCTCTCTCTGTCTCTCTGTCTCTCTCTCTGGCCATTTGAACACGTGTGTTGGAAAAGGATGGATGAAGGGGCTGCCTCGTGCTTTCAGCTCCTATACCTGTACTCTTCTTACACATGTGATCAAATGGGCAAAGGGAGAGAGAGACAAATTCCTGGCTACACAGCTATGTCTCAGTCCGCATATACCATTATTGCACCTGGAACTGTAGTTTTAAGGGCCGAATTTTAACGCGTTAACACACGTTCCCTTGAATTTCCCTCGAAAATTTGCTCAAGATGAAAAGCGTCATTTGAATACATGAAGGACAAAGAAGATTTATATATTTTGAAATAAAGAGTCTTCCTGCCCCTTAAAACTTCGATTTTTTTTCTCTCTCTCTCTCTCTCTCTCTCTCTCTCTCTCTCTCTCTCTCACTCTCTCTCTCTTTCTCCCTCTCCCCCTCTCTCTCTCTCTCACTCTCTCTCTCTCTCTCTCTCTCCCTCTCTCTCACTCTCTCTCTCTCTCTCTCTCTCTCTCTCTCTCTCTCTCTCTCTCTCTCTCTCTCTCTCTCTCTCTCTCTCTCTCTCTCTCTCTCTCTCTCTCTCTCTCTCTCTCTCTCTCTCTCTCTCTCTCTCTCTCTCTCTCTCTCTCTCTCTCTCTCTCTCTCTCTCTCTCTCTCTCTCTCTAAGTGTCCACAGTAACGAACAATATAAATTGAATTGTTTCTCTGGGTATTTTTACACATGTTTTGGTTTTATTCAGTATACATAAAGAAACCTAAAATTCGGGAACTTTTACCTCCTTCACCCTTTAATTTTTGCCTTTAATGTACAGGAAAAAAGAGTCGAACATCATTGATTTTTCGTCTTCATTCTCACACACTCACACACAATGCGATACTTAGAACAGCTCAAAGAAGAGAGAGAGAGAGAGAGAGAGAGAGAGAGAGAGAGAGAGAGAGAGAGAGAGAGAGAGAGAGAGAGAGAGATAAAACAAATAAAAAAACTTTTTGACTAAAAAAAAAGAATTAAAAAAAAAAAAAAAAAATGGCATGAACCCCTAAAAGAATAGGGGAATACCCATTCTTGTTCTGCTATCCACCTCATAATTAAATTAGCCGGATAAAAATACGTGAGCAAACGCAATGGCTCACAATAAAACAGGGCTCATTGAAAAGATCTCCGAAGTGCATTCAAAAAGGGCCTCTTGGAGTTCAGGAGGTAGAACAACGCCTTTGTGATAACAATGATAACATTCCATATGTCCTGGGATCGGAGGTATTCACATGTAGGGGGGAAAAGCTCGCATCGAAACCGGTTAGAGCTTTAATACCTGTCCTGTCGGCTGTCATGTGGTCCTTTGAATCGGTCGCGGTAAATAGAGGATGGCCAAGGACAGACGAATACATTTTTATATGCAAGAAGACCCCTTTTTACGTATCGGTGCATGTCCTTGCGTACTGGACGGCGGCACACGTGAACTATTTCAATGATTTTTTTTTTTTTATTATTTATTTTTTTTTATTTTTTTTTTAATAACCCTTCCTGAACCCCCTTCACCACCTCTCTCTATCTTCGTTGTCTCAAGGAATTGTAAAGGTTCACGCAAATAATTTCCATTGAAATAACTTTTGACACGTTCCCATGATGCACACAACGTTGTCAGATGCATGCTGGGTTGAAATCCGTATACAGGTTGACTCGTGTGCACTGAGAAAAATGCTCGGTTGCCGTAACGAGAATGAGGCTCTTACAAACTTTTGTTGTAAGCGAAATAAATAGTCGAATTTGATCAGCGAATTTGATAAAACCAGCGGAAATCACGAAAACCACACTAAGAAAGTCTAAAATTCAGTAATAAACTCACATAACTGCTACAACGGCAAGATCGTATTAGCGGTTCAACGCAGGTATCATGGGAATATTCCTGTCTAATATGTTACTTTCTCTACGGAAACACAGAGATATGTCTCAATTTAGATAGGAATCTCCCATGATACCTATTACCTTTACATCTCTCCGCCATTAAGCCCGATTTTGAGAGTAAATTTCATGATATTTTAGTGTACTCAATGTCATTTTGACAGGTTTTTATGCAAGAATCAACTCTTCAATCCCCTAGAGCGAAAGTTTGCAAGAGCCCCATTCCAAAACAGCGAACTCCCAACTGTTGCCGGCGTGGAATTCAATTTTTGGGAAACAGTACCGAAACTTTTTTTTGTGAACACTTCCCAAGAATCCTGAAAATTTCGAGAATAATATATTCTTTACAAAATTTGGTTCACATCATAATTGCGTGAAAAAAAAAAAAAAAAAAAAAAAAAAAAAAAAAAAAAAAAACAATAACATAAAAACCGATTTTTCGAAACTTTGTAGGGCACTATTAAAGCTGAACAGGGTGGCATTGTAAGACCAACAACGTGGGAAGGAAAGCAAAGAAAGAAAGGCTTATTGACACCAAAAAAAACGCTTACAATAAAAATTTTCTTGTGATTTTTAAAGTATCCTATTTTTAATTCAAACGGAAAATTTTCAGGCTTGAAAGTTTTGTACCTGCATGGCAACACCGGATGCACTTGAGAACTCTTTAGGCAATAGGCAATGGACGACCCCTCATTTCTGCTCATTTTGTCAGCGGTGTTCGACAACCTGTTTTTTGTCTCGTAAATGGAGTAACCCGAGCCCGAGACTGGAGAGCTGTTTTCACATCAACAAGTGAGCATTTCATCTTCTGCTCTATTTTTTGCTTGAGCTGATTCAGCTGAATGTGGGCTGTTGCAAGCTTTTTCATTACAAATGAAGTGTCGAATCTTGCGTAAAGACCAGAGCAAAAAAAAAAAAAAAAAAAAACTTTCAAACTTCTGAAACCTTCTCGTTAACCGAACAAAAGCTGTTGGAACGCGCGACCTTAATGGGGACGAACCTGAAAAAAGGCATTTTGGTCGATGAGGGTAGTCCTGTTAAAGTCACTTTCTCCATGCTGACAAAGCAGATTCAAAGAGTCTCTACCCGATGAAACAAAGATTCAAATTTCACAGTAGAATCTCTTTTTTTCAGCATTTAAATATAAATATTAGAAAGGCATGTATTAATTCTGATGAGACTAGCGCGTCTAGCGAGGACAAAAATACTCCTACGGAGATAGCGTATGCAATTCGCAACACATTTGCTCGGTGCGTTGCGTATTGCATAATCCGGTCATAGTTATGTTGCTTAATATGCTTAATTCATAAGTAAAATCATTCATTGAAGAGCATAAAATAAGTGATTGCTTAAGTGAACAAAAGAGCATGGTGTTCGCAAGGAAAATCAACATTCAAATGTTTCAAAACCAAAAATAATGACTTTTCATGTCTGAAAAAAATCCATACTTCGATTCAGTCACTCAGTGTGCGCCGCTGCAGTAAGGTCCATGGAATGATCCAGAGGGGGGGGAAGGGCACGGTGTCATGCCCCTCCCCCCTTGGACCCCCCCCCCCACACAAAAAAAACAGTAACGAGGAGAGAGAGGGAGAAAAGCAAAAGAAAAAGAGAAGGGAAAAATAAAAGCCTTTAAATAACCGTAGGTAAATTAGACTAGGTTTTCCGAGGGGGGGGGGAGTAGTAGGATCTTGATTTTATCGACTAAACATCCATTTTCTACGATAATACAAAGAAATTATGTAGCTGGCATTAGGGTGGGATCTTCCAATTTTACAAACAAAAATTGAAACGAGGTAGTAAAGAAATGAGGAGTAAACGGTTAAAATATGCCTCAAATTGCGGCATTAGAAAAGTTTAAACTTTCAACATTTTCTGGGGGCCACTAAAAACCCTCATTGACTGGGGGTGTCTCCTCCAGACCCTCCACTCAAGTTACAAAAATGCCCCCCCCCCCTTTGAGACTTTCCTGGATCCGCCCCTGCTATGGTCTGAGATCGGAAAAAAGTGGCAAATAATCGGTGAAAAAAAGTAATCAAAAATCTTGATTTTTCGACCTTAAAACTTAAAACCTTAAATCTTAAAGATTTGAAAACCTGAAGCTTAAAAATCTTACTTTAAAACTTTCAACTGACATTACTATAGGTTTAAATAACTTATTTTTAAAAGGGTTTTTCATGATGAAAATCGACCATGAAAGTTTATAGATGATAAGTTGGTTAGTTTACTTTCTGATTTTTGGTCTTATTTCTGACGATCTCAGAACATAGTGTGCTGCCAGAGGCGCATTCAGAAATGTGTACTTCTCTCCTGTTTGCCCATTTAACCCTTAGATGTCCGAGCTGGGTCCAATGGACCCAACGTATGCTAAAATCGGCTGCCAGCAGCTGTTCACTGGTCATACAAACTTGAGCTTCATGAAATGCTCTAAAAAAACTCTCAAAAATAGTAATTTCGTCATTTTGGAAAAAAAAAATTAATAATGGGGGGCACAGGGCCAAATTTTTCACGACTACCCCGAGAAAGACCGAGCCGGGTCCATTGGACCCGTCCGTTATTTTGATGTGATATTGTTGGGTTATTGATTTTTTTTGTGTGGAAATTTTCAGTACTTCATGATGTTGACAGTTGGCTACAGAGACCGTCATGATTTTTACATTTTGATGTCATGTAAACAAACAAAAAACAGTGATAAGGCTAATTTTGGACTTTCAAAATTAGTTTTAATTTATCTTGTGTTTTAGCAGTTTTAGTCATTTTTGTCTCCATTTTAATCAGTATCTTAGCTTCCCAGTTTTAGAAACGGATTACAATCCTTGAATGTTGATGAACAAACTGTCGAGCATGCTCACAGAACCCCCCCCCCCCCCTTACTCTTCCTCCCACAACTCATTCAACCCTCCCTGAACCCCATTTGCCATACACCCACCTACTCTTGCTCTGAACAAAATCTAAGAACTTGTTGCTTTATTATTCCTGATATGCTAAATTGGCATTTTAGCATTTACACCAAATGATTTGAAAACAGAAGCATCATTTGAAGGGACACAAATAGCAACCCTCCCCCCCCCTTTATATGGAACTGCAAAATTCAAAGTTTTTCGGACAATGTTCGGCACTTTTCAGTGCGGTTTCTTAGAATCTCTCTTCCAACAGTGCTCTCTTCTATAGCTAGCAGGTGGGGTGGGGGTTTTTGCTCTACCGTTCTCTTGTAAAACCCTGCAAATGATGCCTCTGTCTGAAAATATAGTGGCTTTCGGATGGGATATGAGATTTGGGGAAGCAATGTATTATTGTGAGAAAGTTCTGAGAATCAGTCAACGCATCATAATTTTTTCACAATAATACATTGTTTTCCCAAATCTAACATCCCCTCCAAAAACCGCTATATTTTCAGACAGAGGCATCAATTGCAGGGTGTTACGAAGGGTTTGGTGGAGCGAATCCCCCCCCCCCCTCACCATGCTAACTACAAAGGATCCTTCTTGGAAGGGAAGTACTTTAAGAAACCACGAAATGGTGCCGAATATTGCCCTAAAACGTTGAACTTTTCGGTTTCAGGTGGGGAGTTGGGGGGGGGGGGGAGGGAGGGGGTTGCTATTCATGCCTCCAAATGATGCCTCTGTTTTCTAAACCTTTGGTGTACATTCAAATACACCAATTCATTATTTTAGGAATAATAGAGTAACTTATTAGATTTTGACTTCGGAGCTAGATTTTGTGGGCGTATAGCAAACGGAGTTAAGGGGTGGTTTAATGGGTTGGGGGAGGAAGAGGGGGAGGAAAGGATTTGGTGATCATGCTTGACAGTTTGCTCAACAACATTGAAGTATTCTAACCTGTTTCTAAAACCAAGAAGCTAAGATACTGAGTAAAATGGAGAAAAAAAGGACCAAAACTGCTTAAACCCATGTAGTTTAAATACGGGTCCGATGGACCCGGCTCGGGCGTTTTCGTATAAAAAAAGACACGGACATCTAAGGGTTAAACAGATGTGTTAGAAACGGATGGTAGGAAAGGATATCAGGTGACTTGAGCCCTGTGCATCCTTGAGTGTCCTTAAATGTCACAATGGAGCTCTTTCAAACTTTTGTTACAGGGGATTGAAGAGTTGATTCTTGCATAAAAACCTATAAAAATGACTATGAGTACAATAAAAAATCACGAAGTTCACTCTCAGAATCGGGCTTAATGGCGGAGAGACGCAGATATCATGGCAGATTCCTATTTAATTTGAGACACATCTCGCAGTGTTTCCATAGAGAAAAGTGACAAATTAGACAGAAATCTCCCATGATACGTGCGTTGAACCGCCATTACGATCTTGTCATTATAGCTGTTTTGTGAGATTATTTCTGAAATTTTGACGTTTTTAGTTTGCTTTTCATGAATTTCGATGGTTTTTATATACATCAGATTGGATTATTTATTTGCTCACATAGAAAAGTTTGCAAGAGCCCCACTATTCAAATGGGCGAGGAAAGTGGCAGATTTCTGACGGATACGCTCACATGCTTTTGACCGCTGAGACTCGCCTCGCGATCCACTTGCGCAATAGCGTGTGTCATGGTTTGCTCTTTCACTTCCAGGAAGCGCGAACTTCAAACATTTAGAGGAAGATTTGTAAACCTCCGTATTACGTACGCAAAGGAACCAGTGTTTACCAACAGATCGACCAACGCAAGCGGAAACGGATCGAAAAAAGGTACCAAACTTTTACTATGAACAATATTTACGCATGCATAATGCAATAGCGGGAACATGCTTCATGCGCACATTATACAAGAGATGTATCCATCATGGTATATACTTTAGATAAGGGAATTAAAACATGTTGTGTTAAGAGACCATAATTTCACCCCTACTCTAGGGAAGAAGAGAGGAAAAAAAGGGGGGAAAACCCGTAATACACTTCGGAGATCGAATAGTGTTTCGGATCAAAAATTCAGAGAGAGAGAGAGAGAGAGAGAGAGAGAGAGAGGGGGGGAGAAAGAGTATTATAAGCTAATGTAATCCAACACTCGAAGCAGGTGTACCTTGTATCTATCTAACGAGCTTTTCGGCGATTTTCAATGTTTTTAGAGGGTCGTGTCCTCCCCCCTCTTCTCTCCTCTCCTCTCCTCTCCACACCCCTCCCCTCTCACCATCCCCACCATTCTTTCTAATCCATCCAATCATGTAATTATCGTTCGTGCATACGAATGCGGGTCACCCTTTTTTTCTAGTCCATACCCCGCGTGAAAGGTTGTCTGATTTTTGGCGGGCCTCTGCGCCTTCTCTCCGATCTGCTCCGATCAATTTTGTCCAAGTTTATTGAAATGAGGTCTCCCGAGGGAGCAAATGATTACCAAGGAAAACACAACATGCGCGTGTTTTGATGAAAATTTCATCCGCAGCTTTTTTTTTTTTTTTTTTTTTTTTTTTTTTTTTTTTTTTTTTTTACAGAGGGTGCGCATAATATGCACCGCGCACCCGCCCTCCTCTCATAGTTTTGACAATAATTACTATCCTCCCCCCCTTTCGCCCTCTGATCGCAAGTTAGGCGCGGATATTGGAAAAATAAACACGGTTAATTTTAATTTTTTGAGCCCGGTTTTTGACTCAGTTATGATTTATGAATATTTAAGTCGAGGAAATTAGGAGGGGTGAGTTTGATTCCATTGGAAACCGTTTAGGGTTTTGTCACAACAGCATTAACAGCAGTCTGGTTAGGGAGATTGACTATATACGATGAAAATTAAACTAATTGAGAGTAGGACCAAATGTTATTGAACGGATGTATAAAATGTATATAGATCGGTTGCAAACGAGGAAGCGTCTGTATTAGACAAAGCAAGGATGCAAATTGGAAATAGATGTAATAAAAGTTCTATTGCACTAGCAGTAGTTGGGGGCAAACATCGTTCACTTTGGAGAAATTTACACTAAAAGTTAGTGAATATTCGACACCCGTAGAGTCATCTCCTACTTTCAGTCCGAATTAGTTCAAAATTTGCGACATTTTTCTCAAAGTAAAGTTGACTGTAATTCCTCGATTATTGTGAATGCAAAATGGGACACTTTGAGGAAAAACAGCCCTAACTTTTTCTTCAATTTATTTACTTTGTGTGTGTTCTTTTCACCGCATTATATCTGAGATCGTCAAAATGAGGCCATAAATCAGAAAGCAAACTCATAAATTTATTATTTATAAACTTTCAATACCAATTTTAATCACAGGAAACACCATTAACAAGTACTTTAAATCTTGAAATGTCACTGGAAAGAATTAAGTAAATTAAGCATAAGTTGAGAAGCTCCTTGGAAAATCCATAAAACACAGGACGTGCTCGTTTTCATAATTTCACGTTTCAAATCGTCGCATTCTCTGATGAGTTAAGCGGGTCATTCTCTTTTTCGACATAAGCTTCAATTGTTAGTTTGAAAAGAACAACCCGTTTAATTCACACCAAGACACACGCAATAAAACTTTGAACGATGAGTTTACGAGGACGAGCGTATCCTCTGTTTCATCTGTGTTTCTTCCCCCAAAGAACTCCTCAACTGTCGAAATTTGTTTGATAATTTTTGATGACTTTTTCACTGATTTTTTTAGCCATGTCTTTTTCAGTGGCGAGGCGTGAAACTTGGCAACAATGTATTTCCCCATTTAAATTCACCAAAAAAGTCAAACGGCTCAGTCATCGGCGATGACCAAGCACTTCCACCTTTCTTATGTGTTTAAACGGGAAATAGGAACGTTGCCAAATCGCACGCCTCGCCACTGGTCTTTTTCGATCTCAGACCTTAGACTGCATTCACTGTAAAAACCCGCAACTAAAAAAAAACTAACCGCTTGCTTTCGGCCATCCAATGCCTCAATGAGAAAACACTGAAAAAACAAAGTTTATGTACAAGCAGCTTTTTAAAATTGCATCGCAGAGCAAAAGTTAAAGCTGTACCGGAGAAAGTTGCAGGTGTACCAAAACACTACTTCTTTAGAGTAACACAGCATCTTTTCTTGCTTTGGCTCTATACCGGAGTAGTGCTTCAGGAAAACCGCAACTTGCTCCGGTACAGCTTGAACTTCTGCTCTGCGAAGCTATTTTAAAAAGCTGCTTCGGTTCTACTTAAACTTTTTTTTTTTTTTTTTTTTTTTTTTTGTCAGTGAAGAAATGGGAACATATTGGGAGGCAATTATTGCTTGAAAGAAACCATTTCCAAGATAAACGACATTATAATCTGAGAGGAGTGACTGACGTAGAGGATTTAGTGTCTCCGAGTTCCCGAGTCCTCGGGTTCGCCCGCAAGTCCGTCCCTGCGAGGGAATCGGAGGACGTGACAACAGGGATAAATAATCACGCAATTAGCCGTTACCTTGTTTACTCAGACGATGAACACCGACTCCCTGATCACGCCCCCTCCCCCTCCCCTCTCCTACACACCCTTCCCCCTTCTTCACCATCACCCCCTCGTTGCGATGCACTCGCGACTCTGACTCACTCTCCGCGATCATATCCGATCGGAAGACTGAACTGGAGATGCGCCAGCGCCGGAAGTCAGCGAAGACTGCAACCAGCATCACCGGTGCATCCAGAATGCGCGTGCAACGGAGACAACTCTGCCTCTCTGGGACTGCACCGAAAAACTCGAGACTCGGGAGCTCAGTCGAAATTGGAAAAAGAAAACACCGTGCCATGGAGTGGTGGAGTGCGGAGTTGTTGACATTCAAATGCGGTACATTATTATGAGAGACCCGGGCGAAAATGTATTGCCGCGGGAAGGTATATTATAGGAACAGTGTGTTCCGAAAGTAAGTCCACACTTTGCGACCTGTAGACGGTTTTAGTGCGAAGTCAACGGTTAGCCAACAACCACAACAATGCGCTCATCGGTTGCAATCGGTTGGGATAACACCCGCGTAGCGTTCCAAACTATCTCACTCACTCTCCCGTGACCCCCACGTATATCCATCTCTTTCTAGTTCCGAAATTCGTATACAGGGCCTTGTTTTACGACATATTATTATCAAAATCGCATTAAAATGCCTCGAGGAATTCATTTCTGCCATACAATTTTACAAAATAAGTCTCTATATACGATTTTTGGAATTAGAGTGAGATGGCAGTACATGGGGGTTACGTGAGAGCGAGAGAGACAAACCGGCTTTGTTTGGAACGCTCATCACCGGCAGTCGCCATTAATAAAACCCTCTATATCGGTGGAGAGTTTGAGTCATTTGATGGCCTTGGTGGAAACCCTATGTATGGACTTACGGAGCACCGCAGAATATTACAATCAGAAGGGAAACCTTAATGCATTTTGGACCATTTTTTACTTCGGGTACCTCTGTTCTTACTGGGTCATTACGGAAGAGGAATCGGTTAGAGTCCTTATATATTAACCCTTTCAAACCTGAAAATTATTTTTGTTCAGGAACAGATTTTTGGCCATATCATAGCTGATCTGGGCACAATTTTCTCATGTAAAACAAAATGCATATTATATTTTCATATTCTCCATAAGTAGATTATATGGTATTCAAATTAACATTGAAATGAACACCAGGTATGAAAGGGTTGAAGGGTCTCGCCGTGTGTGGTATAACTTTTCAATTGGCTGCTGGATTTTAGGTTGTCACGGAGCTCAATGAGGCGTTCTCTGTACTACTTCTCCATAAGATGGCCGTTAGAACGCTTCCATCGAGGAAGCGTGGTTTGTAATTGAAATTGACGGACTTTTACGACTTTAATTGGGTGTAAAAACATCTATCGTACTGTTTTAAACTTACTTACTCAAATTTTTTGCAGCAATTAACCTCCTCGGAGAACCCATTAACCAATCAGGGTGGACACCTCCATCGCCTGTATGCATGGACCGTTAATCCTCATTCCTTCTTCATTGTTCACAAGGAATAAACATCGGTACAATTAGAGTCCCTATATATGAAAGAGTCTCGCCATATGAGGTTCCATCTCTGATTGGCTGCTGAAAAGTGAAGAAGAAGAAGGGGTCTATGAAGCCTGGAGGCGCGCCTCTTGTTTACATCTTCATGGAACCATCTTCACTGCTGCCCAGCTTTGAGGAAACTTTCGGCATTTTTAGCTTGTACAGATGAAAGTTGAATTAGCAATTGATGAAAATGTGTTCTGAACAGAATAAAATTCACGCATTACTTTTAAAACAGGTAGTGAAGCCAACGGGTATTGGAGGTTAGGTTGACCTGACAAAGATTACTTCCACACGAATACATGTATAAGTAATCTTTGGCGGGAAGATAGTTGGATAAAAATGTAAACAAGAGGCGCGCCTCCAGGCTCCTCGGACACCTTCTTCTTCCTCACTTCTGTACACGTGTCTTGACTCTTTCATATATAGGGACTCTAGGTACAATCACATTTCAAAAATCAGGTTACCGCTGACTCCCACTCTGCTTTTGGGACATACTGTGACACTTCTTCATGAGCCTCCTGCGTTGTTGGTAACAGATAGTGCGAGGAGGCGGTAATTTTGGGGCTCTCGCCTTAAAACATGAATCACCCCCGATGCATGTTCGCGGGCAGCACTCTCCTTCCTTGCTCTGGTTCTTATCAAAAGCAACACTATTCGGAAGACACCCCCTCCCCCTCGCTCTCTCTCACACTCATCCCCTTCGTCTCTCTATCTATATTTCTCTCTCTCCTTCTCTCAGTTGTGTCTGCGAAGTTATATCATTTCGTTTGTTCGCTATATTTATTGTTCTCAGTAATTAATGTTCCAACTCCTCCTCCTATATGGTATTTCTGTCGTCATCTCGTGTGCTGCGGGCTGCGTTGTTTAATTGGATGGAAAGTGTGTCCTGTCTAGTAGTGAGATGACTTCTGCGGAGCTCTGAAGCAGGCGTGCAGCCGGGGGATTAGGAAGCTAATGCTAAGGCCCTCTTTCCCCATTTTGATATTTTATATCAAAAACTAGGTGGCACATAGCCGCGGCCTCGGTGGCTTGGTGGTCAGGACACCTGACTGCCAATCCATAGGTCCCGGGTTCGAATCCCGGTAGTGGCAGCAGATTTTTCACTCGTCTTGTCGCTCGGTCTCCTTAAAAGTGGGTCCACGGCAAAGATTACAGTGGAAATCTGAGTGCTTTGAGCATGGATGTTTCAAGTCCCCTGTTGTCTTCTGACATTAAACAAACATTCACACACTGACATTAGTCTATAGTTGGCTGTAGGCTCCTTGACTGGAGTATAAGCCATAAAACAAGCAAAAAAAAAAAAAAAAAAAAAAAAAAAAAAAAAAAAAAAAAAAAAACTAGGTGGCACAAGAGTGTTGGTGATATTGAGAAAGAGTTGAAGCCAAAGATTACTTATACATACAGATATGGCAATAGCCATCTCGCCCGTGTTAAGTGAAAAATGGATAAAACGCCGGCCGTGATACAACCGGGCATACATAGAGGGGACCATAAAGATTACAGAATTCTGGTTCGAAAAGATTACGTTTCCCACGTTTCCTGTGTTTGTTTGCGGAACTACAACAAACACGGAATGTGAACAGTGGAACGTGGAACTCGGAACAGTTTTGTAACAGACAAACATGGAAAATGTAATCTTTTCTCTGTAATCTTTATGATCCCCTCTGTATGCCCGGTTGTATCACGGCCGGAGTCGACTTAACAAAATTCAGGCTAATGCCATATCTGTATGTATAAGTAATCTTTGGTTGAAGCACAGTGGCGCATAGGAATCAGTAGCGTAGCGTGCAATATGGCAACGTTGTACTGTGTCCATTTAAACTCATGATAAAGATCGAACTGTTGGGTGTTCGATGAACACCTTCGCATTCGACCTTTTACACGTGTTTAAAGGGACACAGTACAACGTTTCCTAATTGCACGCTTTGCCACTGATAGGAATTGAAGAGTCCAGGGAATAAACGTTATATGTTACACAAAAATTGTAGAGTTGTTTGACGGACGAAACATCAGCCAAACATGCAACGGTTAGCATCACCCGCCGTTTGTCGTGGATTTTGGCTCATCGATTGCTTGTTTGAAATTTCCTAACCCATATATGCCCAGAATTATTTGGAATTTTTAGGTGTTTTTCTCTAGAAACACAATTTGTGAACTGAAAACACGAAAAAATTAAAAACATGGAAATTTTTGGGGCAGCTAAATTTTAGGAGCTAAAAACTCTCAATGTTGGTTTTTTAGTGAAATTGGTCCTACAATTGACTGAAATTTGGTCTAAAAATAACACAGCAAAGGGGTCGCTAACGACCCACTGAGAATTTATGGGCTAATTTGATCGAGTACGAAGCTATAACACGAGAAGCATAGCATGCGCATCGATTTGAAACACTCTGAAATACACGATCTTTTGAAAGGAGCAGTGGCGCATCCAAGATCTCTACCATCTTTTTCCTTTTTCCCTTGAATGTGTAAGTCGAGAAAGGGACAGAAAGAAGGGGTTTTATCCTTTTGTCTATACTTGTCTAACATACGGAGTGCTTAAATGGGGGGAAAAAAGAGAGATGTAGAAAAATTCAGATTGCGCAACTGGAAAAAAGCCGGGAAAAAAATATATCTAGTCTCAGCTAGAGAAAGCGATATCTAAATTGAGACTGTTTCTGGAAAAATGGGCACATTATACAACGGATGTGCTCTTTCTCAGAAATCAGCATTGTGATATATAGAGATTTTTGTCTGAAGAGCGCACGTTATGTTCTATGGGCCCTTTTCCCGGAAATGGCCGCAATTTAAATCTCGTCTCTGATAAAAAAGAAAACCATCGATAATCATTGAAAAGACATAACCTCTAATCATTACTCGCATGTTGATATTGTTTATTTGATAACGGGAGAGACCTACAGGCGGCACGGGCGTCGACCATGCATTTCTCGCCTCGGTCAATCGAGACTCACGGACCATTGAGTTGCTTGTGCTTCGCGGCTCAACAGTCACCAAGACGCGACCGGTGAGCGGTGAGTTGAAATGGCACAGTGGCAGATGTAACCAAGTACCCACAGTCACACGTAGAGGCGCAGAGAATCACCGGTGACAATGCGTTTAAAGTCATCGCGCGTCATATTATCATCTTTCGCCGGTGTAGCATTCTCGTAATATTGGTCTCCCTTCCTTCTTTCATCCCATCTCATCCTCCTCCTCCCCCTCCTCCTCCTCCTCCTCCTCCTCCTCCCCCTCCTCCTCATCCTCCTCCTCCTCCTCCTCCACTCATCTTTCAATGTGACTCCAGTTTTTAGATTGTTCCTCTTCTATCGTGTTGCGTCTGACGTCGGACTCCGCAGCGTGATGCATCAGTGTTGCCGTTTTCTGTATAATATGGAGCTCTTGATGCCAAATGATTGAAGCGTTGAACTATATTAACCCTTTATGGACCAAGCCCGAGTCTCCTCGTTTTTCACCTCTAGTCTATTTCATATTGATTTAGTCCTCATTCCGGATAAATGCGATTAACGATGAAAACACTTACGAGATACGGCGCCTTCAATGCGTTGTATATGCAATTTCAACTCCCTCGAGTACGAACAGTTAACTACCTTCCCTATTTAAACGGAAGATTGGCGTCTTTTTAACTAACCTGGGACCAAATAGTGTTGCGTCCTCACGGTCCCGTACGCAGATGATCGGTGAGCACCTATGGGGGGGTATAAACTACACGCAAATATACTTACGTGTGCACCATCCAACGTCTTTCGGAGGACCGTCAAGCCGTAACACTATTTGGTCCCTGGTCCTTAGAGAGTTAAGAGGTGTGCGACATCAGTTGTTGCAAAGATTGTGCATCTTTTCCTTGATTATCTAAAATGCGTATTGTGATTACCAAAGCGCCCCTACCCCCTGGAAAAACCATGAATTAAAAGAGACATTTTATTTGAAAATTTCATTACACTGGACGTCATGGGTATTTTTTTTTTTTTTTTTTTTTTTTTTTTTTTTTTTTGCAAAGAAACAAGTGCACAATCTTTGCAAGCATTACATATTTCAACGCTTCAACTTTAGCTGTACAAGAGATTGAATAGTTTATACTTGAGTGGAATCCAGAAAAAATTACGATGAGCACTTAACAAAATTACGAAATTTACTCTCAGACTCACAAAATGACTTCTAAGTTTAAGGAGTTATGACGGAGCAACGAAGGTACCAAATCTAACTCCTATCTAATTTGAGGCTTTCGACCATCCCGGTGTTTCTATACAGATAGTGACAAATTACACAGGAATCCTCCGCATGCATGGCACCTTCGTAGCTCCGCTATTTAAGAACAAATATGGCGGAGCTATGCAGGCATATCAGGGGCGGCTCGTGCGATTTGGCAACAATGTCATCCCTCCATTTGATTGTATGTAAAACAATGGATTCGAAAGTGAAGCAGCGCTTCACCAACAATCGATTGTTCAACATAGATTCAAATGGAGCGGAGACATTGTTGCAAAATAGCACGAGCCGACACTTAGGCATATTATGAGAGATTCCTATCCAATATGTCACTCATCTATTGAAATACACAGAGGAAAGTCTGAAATTAGATAGTAATCTCCCATAATACCTGCGTAGCACCGCCACAACGCATTTAATTGAAAATGGTCATTTTTTGAATCTGTGAGTAAATTTCGTATTTTATACGTATGCTCATCGTATTTTTTGCTGGATTTGACTCTAAAATTCACCGTTCAATTGCATCAGTCAAAGTTATCAAGAATCACTCTAAATGCACTACCCCATTGAGTTTATATTCTATCAAATTTTCGTTAAAATTCCCGTCAAATTTGGCATCAATGCGGTCGCGTAGCGCTGTCCCCGCGACATTACCTCAACATGGGGCTTATGAAAAACGGACAGACGCTCGGCGATCAGTAAGTACGTGTCTCTTCCTCCGTTTGTCATTTTACGACACTATCAAATGCGCATGCGCGGGCGAAGAGACGCAACGGACGCCGGGAGGCGATTCTTGAAGATTCCAGGTGCTAACTAAAGCCGTCGCGTAGCAGGCGCAGCGTTGTCAAAAAGCAAAAACAACACGGGATGACGGGACGGGAGCCCCCCCTCCCCCAAATTGTCTATCACTCCCAATTGCCAGAGAACTAATATTACTCTTTTGGACGAGATGAGACGAGATTAGTGGAATCGACCACTCCCATTGGTTTAAATGGCGTCACGTGACATATTTTGAGTCATTCGATGAACGGAGGTGTCATTTTTTTTTTTTTTTTTTTTAATGAACGACTCAAACGACTCAAATCTGTCATGTGACGCCGTTTGAACGAATGGGAATGACCGGTTCCCCCTATAGTCCCTATATACTATGAGAGTTGCGACAAGACTCTCAAAATGAAGAAGAAGAAGCGGATCAATGGAGCCCCCAAGAGGCAAATTGCAAATGGCGGATGGCCATTTGCCCCTGAGCTGTTGCCACTATTTCGATATCTCTTATAGGTTATGTTGAAATTCTCGACAATAACGGTCGTTATTGAAAGAGATAATGTTCGCCGTAATAAAATTCAAGCAGAGGAAAAATTCACAAAAATTACCGCGGTCACTGTTACTTCAAATGTGTAATGAAAGCGAGTTCGCGAAAACTGAAAAGTAAACAAACCCTCCACCATCTTGCATTTGCCTCTTGGGGCTTTCTTGACAGCCTAAATCTGAGAGCCAATCAGAAATGGATTCAGCAATGGCGCAACTCTCATAGTATGTAGGGACTCTGGTTCGTCCTGTCTCGTCTCGCATTGTCCATAAGGTCAGAATCAGCTCCAAGGGCAAGTAAAACTTAGGTGAGCACTTACAAAAGGAGGATAAAGGAATTTGTCTTTGTCGTTCACTTCTTGCATTTGAATGCATGTGTTAAAGAAGGACATAGGTATAGGGATAGACGCGGTTACGCGATGGTCGATATTTGCTTAAAACCGGTGCAGCGAAAATTATAACAACATGCTCATTTCAAGAATGCATGCGGCATCAATGTATGTCTAAAATGAAAACGAAACACTGTAATCTACATCAGAGGTTTTGAATGTTCAGTCAATCAACTAGTGGTTTTATTAGCTATTGTTTTCGGGCTTTACCATTTCGAAACTGAGCACGGTTGAGAAATACAAGGCTAATAATTTTGAAAAATGAACACTTCTTCTCTCACGACGCTCCGCGCGAGTAAATAACACCATCACTAAATTAACTCGACGGTCATTTGCGATTACAATCAGGTTAGAGCAGTCTCATCAAATAGGGAGTCGATCAATTAGATATTTTATGTAGTTTCTCCAATTTTGCTATAATTCTAGTTATTTGTTGATTTGATAATTTGAAATATATCAAAACGAATTAACCTCAGTGCATTAAACATGATAAACAGAAATCACGATTTACATAAGTTGATTGACAAAAAAAATGTCATTGGTTTGATGTATAGCGGCATGAAGATAAGACATAGATAGGTTTTGTGATTTACTGCAAAACAGCGTCTATGGCTGGCTGATTTATGAATGGTCGTATTGTAATGCTTTATGTGAATGAGCGCATTCGGAAAAAAGGGCACAAGTGCAATTTTTTTTTTTCGATTTTAAATCTACACAAGCTTTTCGCTACTTTTTTTTTAGGCACAAGATTTGAAATGTTTCAGAAATTCTGTTTAGGTCTCCTTATGATCATATTGATCATTAACTTTTTTCTTATTTTATTTCAAAGCAATGCTTCCTGTAAATGCGGCAGTTTTTTCTCTTTCCTGAAAATGCGGGGTTTTTCACAGGTGCCCTTTTTCTTTTTCCGAATACCCATTCATATCGAGTCGATGATCGAGGACGCGTTATTCTCATGGCATTCCGCATTGTTCTATTCCGATAGAAACCCGCCCATCTCCGATGATTCCTGAACTATCGTGCACTTACAGGGTGTTGAAAAACTGTCCCCGAATATTTCAGGGGCGGATTTTACGAAGTCAAAATAAGACTTTTTTTTTCATATCAACATGTGTCCGGAAATGCCTACCTTTAGAGCTACAGCCCACGAAAGTTTTAACAAATTGACGGTTTTTTTAGAATAGCGACCACTTTTATGAACCAACTGTCCTAAAAATTGGTGCTCAAGGTAATTTTATGTGTAAAATCCATTAGTGAACTCGAGAAATTCAGAAATTGAGGCCTACTGTACTTTTCACGCAATTTTGTACCTTTAACGGCACGAATTTTATGTTACGAATTACAAAATTTGAAGAAAAGTTACCAAAATCAGATGCAAAAAACCCTCAGAAAGATTTTTGGTCCTCTTTGTTTCCTTCGATACGACGCGTTTTAAGCGAGATAATTGCTGCACAGTGCGGAAAAGTCAACGCTTTTACTATAGCGGCCGGCCCGAAGAAGCAACAGAGAGCCGCTAAATACTCAATGCCGCTTTTCATGGTAAAAGCGCTGACTTTTCCACACTGTGCATCGATTATCTCGCTTAAAACGCGTCGTATCGAAGGAAACAAACGGACCAAAAATCTTTCTGAGGGGTTTTTGCATCTAATTTCGGTAACTTTTCTTAAAATTTTTAATTCGTAACATAAAATTCGTGCCGTTAAAGGTACGAAATTGCGTGAAAAGTACAGCAAGCCTCAATTTCTGAATTTCTCGAGGTCATTGGTGGATTTTACACATAAAATTACGCTTCGCACCAATTTTTAGGACATTTGGTTCATAAAAGTGGTTGCTATTCCAAAAAAACCGTCAATTTTTTAAAACTTTGGTGGGCTCAGCTCAAAAGGGGGGCATTTCCGGACACATGTTGATATGAAAAAAAAAGTCTTATTTTGACCTGTAAAACCCGCCCCTGAAATATTCGGAAACAGTTTTTCAACACCCTGTATAGTGGAGATTGAAGGGTTCCTATCAGAATGGAACATATCGTGATGACACCGCACCCATAAGAATAATGTGTTCTCGAAATCGACTCGACATACGATTATGGTACGATCCTTCATAATCAGGTTGCGAAAGAAATTTACAAATGTGCATTTTGCATCAAAACAAATTAGTAACTAACTATATGGTGATTACCCAACTTTGACACAAAATCATAAATTTAATTTGGTTGTAAATTTTCATCTGTTTGCTGTAGGTGAGGCCCTTGATTCCACAGTTTATGAATGAATAAGAATTATCTTGAGTGATTTCTAGTTTTGAGTAACAATAAAATTCACAAATTAAATCATTGAATTGTTTTGTTTTTTTTTTCCCCCCGATTTGCCGTTGTACGACTCGAGTTGGCGCGAGTATTTCTCAAGCCAAGATAAGCCAAAGCCAAGTCAAAGAGATCTCAAGGTAAGTTATTGAATTGAAACCTTAAAAACCAAACGTCAATACATCTAGATGAACATGAATTTGTCTCAATTTTCTGTGGCAGGAAGGAGAGAATAGTGGCTAAACTATAGGCGCAGCTTATTATTGAGATTGAATGTCCCGCCATATTGTTTTATCGAGGTGAGGTTTCATTTGAGAGCGACCCAGAGTGAAAAGCAGTGTTGATTAAGATAGAGGCGCCATTCATGCCAGTGGCGCATGAATAGGGGAGCGTTAATCAAAACACGCATGCTGCAAATAATGCGTATGGTTTTGCAAATGCGAAAAATACAGATTGGCGCGCATGATACCCGTTGCGCTGCATCCAACGTTGCCAATTCCATGACTCTGACAACTGAGGCGGATTCAGGAATCTCTCTCTCTCTCTCTCTCTCTCTCTCTCCCCCCCTCTCTCTCTCTCTCCCCTCTCTCTCTCCCCCTCTCTCCCCCCCCTCTCTCTCCCTCTCTCTCTCCTCTCTCTCTCTCTCTCTCTCTCTCTCTCTCTCTCTCTCTCTCTCTCTCTCTCTCTCTCTCTCTCTCTCTCTCTCTCTCTCACTCTCTCTCTCTCTCTCTCTCTCTCTCTCTCTCTCTCTCTCTCTCTCTCTCTCTCTCTCTCTCACACCAAAGTTTCTCGATATCCTCTATCCCTATCTTTTCCGAACACATTAACACGGGTAAAAAAAGCCCGTTTTTCAGAAACCGTTTTTTACTACTCAGAATTTTCAATTAAACCATCGAAGAGTATTTTTGAAGGTGTAGAGCCCGATAAAAGGTTAAAGGTCGCATCATAGCCTTTTGTTTTCATGCCGGAACAGAATTTCCGTTTGAGCATTATATTTTCTCTTGGGAAATTACATTAAAAAAGCTTTTATGCGGAGCCATTATTATCATATCGATAGATAGTTACACGCGTCGGTTCAAATGGGGGGGGGGGGAGGGGAACACTATAATCGATGTAGTTTATGTCGAGTCACCACTGAAATGTTGTCGAGTAGAAATCCCTGTAAACGTATAGTTTTGCAAAATTGTATAAATGTATGTTGCAACATACGTGTAGCAAGGCAATGCAATAAAGTCACACTTCATACACCACGGATGTCATTCAGCGTATAAATCATCCGAATTTTCTAATTTTACTTACTGAACAATTATTTTGAAAATCCCGCCAAATTTGGCGACGCTGTTAAACTCGCCACCGCGACTCATGCACGCGAACAAGCGCGACGCGACTTACTCCCATCACTCAATCCCTTTGAAAAGACACCTTTCTTTCACTGTACTAGAATTCTGATGGTTGAAAAGGAATATGGGGGGGGGGGGTTTAACCAAAGCCCTGCTAGCAATGCCCTCTGCTTACAAGGCACGGTTCAATAATTATACGAATAGAATTCGTCCCTGCGCCGCACCCAAGAGTTGCCGGATTTTCAGGAGTGTGTGGAAGGGTGAGGGATCGTGAAATGGGGGGGGGGCGACCAGGGAAGGAGGGGGTTGTAAATTTGTCCTTGGACAAGAAATATTAAGCAAAATCTATTTAGTAACCACTGCGGTCAGGGTCACCAGTCACCAGTCACGTGTCCGGAGTTTCGAAACCGCGCGGATACTTCCGGGAGCCAATCACAGACAAGACGATTCAAAATCCAAATGTTCCGTCTGGTCACCTACACTGAAAAAACAGCTATCGTAAGATTTACCATAACTTGGTTTAAATTTTCGACAATCCAAGAAAATTGTAAATTTTACGTTTTCCGTGGTTTGAGTTCAAGACGTAATGGTTAAATGTTAACCATTGCAATTGTTAATTTTAACCAAGACATCTTGAACTCAAACCATGGCAAACGTAACAGTTACAATTTTCTTGGATTGTCGAAAATTTAAACCAAGAGTTATGGTAAATCCTACGATAGCTTTTTTCCAGTGTACTTATCCGGTCACGTTTCACGTGACATAATATTAGAAAATAATAAAATAGGGTCAAAGCTAAAACAATTAAATAAAATAAATTAAGCGTGGGACGTTTCGAGGCACAAACGGCACTCTTCATCAGCCACGTAACCCATCTCGGGAGGTAGGTCTCAAAAATCGCAACCAAGCGCAGCGGTTACCGGCCACTTTTTGTTACGGTACCAAACAGTATCGTACATGACCGCACGGTGCTTGGCTCCGTCCACTTTTAAGTGACCTAAGTAATAAAATTTCGATCACCAACTGATTTTAGAAACCCAGTCACTGAAAACGTAACCTGGTTACAAAATAAAATTTGCTTTTTGGGTTTCAGATGAAATGGCGGGCATTTTAAAACGGACCAATCAGATACTGATTTGACGCGGGAGTGATGAGTGATTTGAATCGTATAGTGATTCAGTTCGGTTTGGTGATTCAGTGACGTCACAGTTCAGTATTCAAATTAGAAATTTGACAACACTGATCGTGGCGGTCACACTTACCACATACACGCGCGAACACCTACATACGCACCAATGGCGTACGCAGGGATTAGTCTTTCTCGCTCTTTTCCCGTTTGAGTGTATGTACTAGAAAAGGAAAGAGATAGGGGCTGAAGACACGTTCGAGCCCCTGTTTCCGTCCTTTTCTTTCTCACGTGTTCAAATGGGGAAAGTGAGAGAAAGACAAATTCCTGTGTACGCTACTGATACGCACACACAAACACACACACATACTCGAGAGTTCTCCTAGAGCTCAGATCTCGCGCACGAGAACGAGGGGCATGGAGGGAGCGAGTGGAGAGGAGCAATAAAGGGTTGAGAGTGGGTGATGAGGGTAAAAGGGGGTCTCATTACATCCCCTCCGGCAATTTTGGAAGTTTGCGCATCATGTATGTAAATAAGACCGAGAGACGCGTTGTCAAGTATACGTCACCTCATCTGTCAAAATTCGATTATCCTGATGATGACTCCAAATCTATATTCCCCCGGCTACCCACTTCCTCCAATTCTCCACCCTCTCTCCGTCTCACCGCCACGCCACGCCGACACCCAGGCCCATCCCTCATTCCAATCTTGTTAATTAGATTAAATCATTAAAATAGACTGAGGACCCGAGCGAGAAGTCTATTTTTTGCTCACTTGGAAACGCTTTTTTCCGCACCCATTGCGATGATTCGTACTTTCTGAGACGTGAGTGTGCAGAAGTTACAATGCGAGGAATGGAGAGGGGATATTAAATCCCCGTAGCACTCTCCAATTTGTTGCAAAAAAAAAAAAAAAAAAAAAAAAAAAATGCCTCCCGGCAGGCCGGTAAGACGAAGTAGATTCCATGCTTGGTTAAATCATTTTTTCACAAATTTAAATATAGGTTATCATTTTTGTTGAATTTTTCTCTGAATTTTTCTTTTTTATTTAATCAGCTGCTCAAAATCCAAATATTATTGTGAAAAAGATTATATTACCAATAGAGAAATGTGTAATCTTTACAATGCAAGTGAGAAATAAAAGCTAGGTTATATAAGTTTTTCACAAATTTCAATAAATAGGTTATGTTATGATTTTCTTTGAATTATTCAATTTTCTTTTTTTTTATCAGCTGTTCAACATTTAAATAAAAATGACCATGAGAAAAAGATTATAGTACAAAGATTGAAAAATGTGTAATCTTTGTGACGGTAATGAGGAATAAATCTGAATAAGAGCAGCTGATAAAACAAGAAAATAAATAAATAACGTACCTAAGCAACAGTGTACGTGTAAAACAAAGAAAGAGCAATTATACCAATACGCCATCCTTGTCTTTCACTTGTAAAATCCCATAAGAAACTAAATGGCTCGTAAAACACGTAAAACACAAGGAAAATTCAAGGAAAAGAGCATATGAACTAAAAACATCCTCCACGATATATACTAAAATTTTTGAATCAAAACAACCATTTCTTCATATAAAAACACTGCCAAAAAACCAGAAAAACACATCGCTATAACTCGCTTACAACGCAAAACACAAAAAAATGACTCGAGTAAAAAAGTTGCGTAACAAAACGGCCAACATAAATTTTCCCAAAAAAAACGCTCAATACAAACACTCCTAAAAACAAACCTCAAAAACACATTTTACGACTCAAACACGGCCCATAACGCGAAAACTAACTGTCGGATTTACACCATCTTCGAACTCATCCAAGAAATAAACCCAACGAATAGTTGAGAAAAATTTCAAGAACAAAAACCAAAAATTACGAACAGGATCGTGGGACATAAAAACGGTAAAACTGGCTGAAACATACATATAAAGATATATATATATATACAATTTTCAACGAGTGGTATTTTCTCACTCAGGGGACCATGAAACGTGCTCATTTGATAAAATTTCCCGAAAAATCCAACATCGCACCCTCCGCAATAAGTAGATTCATGGAATCTACTTAAAAAAATCTGAAGATTTCAACTGAAGAGCCCACATCATAGCTGTTAAGAAGGGAAAACTTCCAAAACAAATAGAGACCCAGCACATAGAGAACTATACCGGTTCTTTACATCTCATACTGAATCTTCGATTTCTAAAAGGGCACATCAATATAGATTCAATCGGATTCTGGTGCGCTCTTCTGCAAATCAATCGTTCAATCATTTAGTCGCTCTCACTGATTGCGTGACAAAAATTTTTACTCCCCCCGCCCCTGCTCCTCCCCCTCCCGGGATATTAGGCGAGAAAGTATTGCCATCATGGAAAATTTGGAAATGTGGGTCTCTCCTTTTCTTTGCATTCCGTGTCCCCCTGAGTTCGAAAAATCGTATTCTTACAGAATAACTGTCTGTCCGCCCGGACCTGTCTGTAACACGCACAGTCGCACAATGCACATCATAACCTCTAACCTACATTTGTTCATGCAGCCAAAGTTGTCAAGGTATTTAAAGTTCTTGGGAATTTTGACGGAATTCTGATATAAGTATATTTTGATCATATTCTAATAGTATCAGCAGAATTTTCTTGTAAAACTTCCACTCTTTTTTCGGGTTGACATATCGTTCGTTGAGCTTTCTAGAAATCTTTTTGAATTTAGGAATTGTTTGTTGCAGTACGGTAATCGGTAAAAAGGGATGAAAGATTGCCCTTTTTTCATTCGAATAAGAGTCCAGGGAAAAGCGATAAAATGAAAGTCACGAAAATCGAAATAAAAGTTTTCATTATCATCTAACGGGGCAATAAGTATACATTTAATAGATATATACAGCCGCGCAAGACAATCGATTTTGGGGGATGGAAGTACATGCATTCTTATGAGAAAAAATAACCTTTAGACGTCATTACTCTCGTAAATAAGTTCTATGAACTCTGTTCCAATTCTTCGTGTGTACATAGAAATCACAGTGATTTTTAGGTGAACTTACATGGAAATTAGTGCGATTTCCATTTCGTCATGTAAAATTGGAACAGAGTTAATGGAACTTTCTTACGAGGGTTTCCCCTTTCCTTCAGCTTAACTCCTCATGGACGAAGCCCGAATACACTCGGTCTCATCCTCTAGTCTATTTCACATTGTTCCAGTATCAGGATTCGGAATAAACACGATTTTCGATGTAGTATAAAAAAAGGAGATTTCGTCTGGCGCCTTCGATCCGTCGTATATGCAATTGCAACTCCCCGAGTACGAACAGTTAACTACCTTCCCTATACAAATGGAAAAGTGACGTTCATGTGAACTAACCTGGTCTTTGAAAGATTAAAAACAAAAAATGGGCTTTTGTGACATTTTTCGTTCCTTTATTCGAATCTTCATTCATTTGAATCCATCCTGGTAGATTCAGTTTATTTTTCTCTCCTTGGCAGAGTTTTCAAGGACCGATATTTTAATTGTGCGTCATCGGTAGGAATGGTAGGATGAGCTGGATAGGTCATCGCTGTTAAAATACCTTGGTGGATTTTAAATGTCCAAAGTCATTAATAACAAAACAACTGTTCCCGCAATGGGATCATCCTTACAGGAGGTGAAAGAAGCTGTCTGTACGTGAAAAGGGCGTCGAGAAGGGAAATAATGAATAAATAAACTGGTAAAAAGTCTATATTTCTAAAGCATCAATACAAACGCTGATCTAATGACAACCCCTCCTCCCCACATCTCCGGAATGGCATTGTTTCGTGTTTGTCAACTGCAGATCAAGAGGCCACTTATATAAAACATCCGTAAGGAGCCAACCCCTGTTTGTGACATCTGAAAGACTCTATTCTGCGGTATAAGCGGAATTCCTCGTGTCTGACAAGTCTTGCGGTGCACTCATTGAAATATAAACTTATAGGGGAGGGATCCCAGCCTGTGTGAAGATGTATCCGAAAACTAATCGTGAGGAAATGAATTTGGATTCCGAATTGTGAATGTAATTCACGGACGGGTGCAACATAACTTTAACTTTTTAGAGCATGAGTGTCATGCTCTATTGAAATCGTTTCTACAAGGTCAATAATGCTTTTCTTATAGGAACGGCATGGTTCGGGGGTCCGCTCAGGGGATCGCTTGGTTTCAGTATCGAGAACGGGTCCTCGAGGACCGATTGACCCATGTGATTCCGCCAATCCGGTGTCCTCCCAATTTGTCGCTTTTTCTTTGTGGCGGGAGTTTTTGGCCAAGATTGAGGTTAAGCATTTTTGGGAATGTAATTACGTTACTAATTTGGATCAGACTTCAACGAAATCTTCTGTATGAGATATTGGGGTTTTATATCAGAGGATTGTGTCCATGTTTCGTGTATTCTGCGATTTAAAATGCATTTAGATGATTTCAAATTTCCAATCCTGTTATTGTTGATGTTTCGGTCCGCTAAAAGAGTTCGTTTGGGGAACGCGATCGGCGTTGCGTTTTAAGGTGAATCCTCAGCGACCTGTAGTAAGATTCTCATCCGCTAGATAACGTCACTGTTCCGCGGTCCAGAAACCATGCTTTTTCCGCCTTTAATCGTTAATTGCGAGAGCTAGAGTTAACTTTTCGAAAATAAAAGAACGTTGCGTTCTAGATCAAATCCTAAGGAAAATTTTAAGACCATTCCGAGCCATGGACGAAGATATAACTAAGGACTGCCGACTCCCTATCTCCGCCCGTGTTAAAACCTGTTAGCGGGTTTTCGGCGCGACCGCAGCGCTCCAAGCAGCAAAAAGGGGTCAACTAAAAGCGAACCGCTGCAGGGGTAGCCGCTCCGGCTCCCTTTCTCCCATGCCTTCCCGCAAATGTATACCGTGTAGGTAATTTGAATCACGATTGAACGAAGGGAACAAATGATCAGCGAATTAAAAGGAAGCAAAATCCGCTAAAAAGCAAACGTCTGGAGTATTTCTTGAAAATTCCTGAATTGTCGAAAATGATTAATCAAGGACTGAAATACTATACATCACAGTTAACCTCAAAACGGAATAAAACAAGAAAGAGTACATAGACATTTGTTTTATTAGTAGAGATCAGGCGACTCTTTTAATTTGCTGATGATTTCTGTTACCTTGTCCAAAGTTGATTCTGAATTTCCCTTGCTTTCGATCTTCCATTGAGATACTGAGTTATCTGATCCTCTTGGGTCGCCGACAGCAGTTGACAGCCATGCCATAACAGACCAACTCCAACAAGGTTTTAGCAGTAGCCAGCATGTGAGCATGGACACATCGCCAGGATCGCTCACTTGAAAGAGTAGTTCAGCTGACCGCTGCTTGGAGCGCTGGGGTCGAGAGCAAAACAGGACTAACAACAGTCGGCAGTCCTTAGTTATATCTTCGCCCAAAGGTTTTGCGACGACCTCCCGTCCCCTTTGCCCTCCCCACGAACTACTGCACCTATGCCTACAACAGTTGCTTGCCGCGTTGTGCAGATTGCTGAATGATGTGTGTCCATCTACTTCTCCCAATTTCACAGCCATCACGGATGCCACGCCCGCCAGGGGTCTTCTACCTGGTTTTATGCGACATCGGTCATCGTGGCCTAGTGTTACATGGTAATCAGCGGCGGATTCGGGAAAGGCACGCCCCCCCCAACTCACGGTAGCCTTTCCCTTTTTTTCAACAAAAAAAATCCCATAAATTCCTCTCTGCAAATTTGAAAATTCATAGGCGTAAACCCCCCCCCCCCCCTAAAAGAATTTTCTGGATCCGCCTTTGGTAGTAATTTTTGCGGCACACTACGCCGGATTCCCGTGCGCTTTCCCACACTTACCTTTCTCCCTTATCTGTAAATGGGCGCTCCCGAGGGGCGGCGGGGCCCCCCCCCTAATTCTGAAAAATCAAAACTTTACAATAAAAAGAATCGGAACATTCGAAGATCAAAAATAACGAAAGGAGTAAGAGTTAAAAAATTTTATTCTTAGTTTACTTTACAATTTTAATGGGGGGCGTAATTTGGGGGGGGCAGGGCGGGAAGTAGCCCCCCCAAGCAGGGGTGCCCAACCACCCCTTGCCACTATACAGCTCCCCCCCCAGTTTCAGGATTCCTCCCCCCCCCAGATCTAGACCTCCCCCTGATTTTACCCCCCCCTCCTGATTCAGACGACATCATCCTTCCCACCCGTCATCTCCCTCGCCGAAAGAAGTTTTAAAATCTACTAGTATGAACGTGTCTACATTGGCAACTACCGTTGGCAACGAGAATTTTGCGAACTTCCTTAAAAATTCAGAATCCTCTGGTCGATAATTACATGATTAGAAAATGTATAGGAAAGGGTTTTTGGTTTTGTTAATTTAAATAGGTTAACTCTTAGAATTCATCAGGACAATAAAAATAAAGAAGGAATATTTGTACTTAGTTTTTTTACTATTTCTATCTTTGATGCTGTCACTTTTTCATAATATCAAAAACTTCAAAAAAAGAATTTCTTTTGATACAACTACATGCTACAATCACTTACAATTTCTACCATTTGGAAGGATAATTGATTTATTTTCTATTTTGGGCGGAAGTGGGGGGGGGGGGGGGGTTTTCTAGACTTGCCCGTCTCTAAGTGAAGTCCCCTAGACCTTCCATTGACATTCAAAAAATTGCCCCTCCGGGCAATTGTTTTGCGGGTGCCCATGTCTTTGTCTATGGTCTCTGAAACCCGAAATTGAACGTTCTTCCGGTCTGTGGTTGCCTTCTTTTCTCATAAGTTTAGACACGGCCACCCTTAAACCTCACAACAAGTTAAAAGTCCGCAATCCGCACCCTCGACCCGCAGCCCCTATCAGAAGTAAATTGCCGGTTGACTTGCAGGTACTCTCCTCCTCCTCCTCCCCCAACTTAGATTAGACAAAATATAAAAAAAAAAAAAAAAAAAAAAAAAAAAAAAAAAAAAAGTGAAAAATAGAATGTATGCCCCAGCAAAGGGCCCCCTCCACAGTTTTCCAAGAGAGGGAGCGACCCCCTTGCCAGCGTAACTCCGAAAAAATAATTCCAACTGGGGTCCAAGTAACTCAAGTAAGGTCTCAAAAGAAATCAGATGGATCCAAAATTTTAAAGGCGAGTACCGGTAAGCTTACTCTTTTGATCGGTCCAAAACCCGGGTTGCGATACATCGATTTACTCTCGAGATATCGATTTTTCAAAGGCGCGCGGTATAGGGTCAGAAATCTAAAATTCTCTAAAATCCGCGAATTTCGACTCTCATGGACCTAGCATGCGCCGTGAGAAGTCATTGTGAGTTTTTTGAGTTCACATGAATTCATTAAGGGCCCTGACAAATGTCGGACCCATAAAGTCTATATCGGGGGGGGGGGGGGCGTGGCCCCAACTCCAGCGTAAGTCTCACGTACAATGTCTCACTGCGGCCGCGGGAGGTCCCCTAAGATCCGTTTTAAAAATTGGATGGATCTGAATTTTTTTCAAGAATTATCTAAAAGCTGAAGCTACCCCCCAATCCAAACCGCAGTGCGAAACCATCGATTCGTTCTCGAGATATCGATTTTTCAAAGGCGCGCGGTCTTGTCAGATCGACCTTAGAGGGGCGCTGGAGGGTGGAAAAAGGCGAATTTCGTCTCTCACGAACCAGTCGTGTGCCGTATTAATCGGTTCCGCTTTTTTTCGGGTCCTAATGATGTCCCCAGAGAGCCCAAAGCAGTTTCGAGCCAAAAAAAATCATCTTAGGGGGGGAACTACCCCCGTTTCAGCGTAACTCTGACAAGAAATGTCTAACTGCGGCCGCGAGAGGTCCTGTAAGGTCATTAAATAAACTCGGATGGATCTGAAATTTTCGAGGTTGTCAGTCACAAGCAAGCGCTTTCGACCGGTGCAAACCGAATTGCAATACATCGATTCACTATCGAGATATCGATTTTTCAAAGGCGCACGGTCTTGTCAGATCGAACATTGAAATAAGCTGTGGATACTCTGTATCCGCGAATTTCGTCTCTCATGGACCGTTTAAGCTCCCTTAAAAATCGAATGAGCTTTTTTCAAGTTCATATTACGTTCCTTAAGGGCCTTGATGAGTGTCGGATGACATTTGATCAATATTAACATTCATTTTTTAATCTGAGACAAAAAGAGCTGAAACCATAAAGACGAAGAATTTCCATCGTGATGACTTTGGTTCAAGCGAGGAAAATTCTATAGAAGTCCCAAATAACTAGACTAGACTTTCCGGCTTGCTAGGATTGGTATTAAGAATTTCCTTCCTGATGACTTTGGTTCAGGCGAGAGAAATCTAAAAAAGTCCCAAATAACTAAACTAGACTTTGCGGCTTGCTAGGATTGGTATTGCGTCATCCGATTTTAAAGGAACTATCACTATCGAAATCGATTTTCAAAACCACAGTATTCACCTCGCCTCGTGAACAACTGTTTCAACACGCTATAAGTAAATTTTCATTCCCACTTTGACCTATCAAGTTATTTTTACAGCGATCACTGTTATACAAACACAAATGCAGCGTTGCGATTGAATTTGTCGCAGTTTTGTACTATCAATATGGAACTCCACACTTACAATGATTTACGGCCGACACTCATGCTCTCTTTGCTAACACTGTTCCAGTGTTGCAAGTTCCAACTTGTTTTCCCTTCTTCTTCTTCTTTTTATTTTTGCGGGACGTGTATAAGGATATTTTTATCCTAATTTTTTATCAAATTATCAATTAGCGAATTTTCGCGACGAATATATCCAACAGAATCATGCAAAATCATTGCCAACCTGCGCATGACAACAGTGGATGACACGTGAAACTGGATCGTGTTTTTCGAACTTTTTCGGTGTTTTCAGTCATCGATCATTTTGAATTCAAGTCCGGAGGTGAATTCGAAATCGAATTAATGCCATCGATGCCCCGAAAACACATCTAAAAACACAATTGAGTTTCCTCGAATATGTAGTTAGGTTGGTATTGTTTATGAATATGATATTCGATCGCGAAAAAAAATTCGCCAAATTATAAACTTTCAAAACTAACTACCTTTAATAACCTAGAAAGTAATTCAAACCTAAAAATGTCTCCGAAAGTTTTAACTTAAGCTTAAAAGGTCAAAAAAGATTATTTTTTATTACTTTTTTCACTGTTTTTTTTTTGTCATTTTTTTCCCTCTCGATTTCAAGCCATAGTGCGGTGCCACCACCAGGTGTCACGGTATCATTAATCGGCTGTTAATCACTCCTCTGCTGACTAGTTACTCTAAGAATCTTTCTTCCCAGCATAGAAAAAGTGACAGATTTAAGGAGGGAATTTCCCATTTTAAGTGCGCAACGCTACGATCATAATTGCAAATTTGAAAGCATTTTATGACTTTAGGATCGAATTTCGTAAGTTTCGGTGCTGCCATCGTTTTTTTTTTTTTTCAGAAGATTTTTACCTTTGATTCACCCCTTCAATCACCTGTAGTAAAAGTGTGCAACGGCTCCATTCCGTCACTCATAGATAGTCTGAACGATCAGCCTATAGCGAAAAAGAAAAGGATATTATAAAATACACAAGGCTCCTAATAAATATGCTAAATGGTGTACCGTACTTTGTGTATTGTGTATTGCATATCCCAAACCCTGGTCAGGTATCCTTTCTGTTTTCCCCCACTGATACAAGCGTTTTTCGTACTCACTTCCATTTTGATGACAGGTTGGGTATGAGTCGAAATGAAAATGCATTTCGTAAACAGAAGAGACGAGAATCACTCCAAAAGTCTATTCATTTTCGAGTACAATGTTCGAGCAGGTGAACCGTAAACACCACATTCTGTTGAAAGAACATTTTGGATGCACTATCTTGAAGAAAGGGTTGAAAGGACAGTCAAGTCGATAGGGGAGGTATGAGTGAAGTGGTGGGTAAACGGATGAAAAGAGGAGGGGGGGGGGTCGTCCTAGACCTATTTTTACATCATAGCACCCTTAAAAGAATATTAACTCACATTTAAACATCAATTAAGCTAATCTCACGTCCTAATCCTTCGTGCAGAGTTGACAAAGAATCCGAATCGAATTGATTGAGCACAATACTTCCGGGATGAAATTGATCAATTCCTGTTCCTGGCGCACCAAAAAAAAAAAAAAATCGCCCGAACAAAGAATGTACGGGAGAAAAATGCTGCATGATACCGAGCAAGTATCATCCTTTCCTTTTTACTCACATATTCAGTATTAATTCCAAACTTGACAGAATCAAAGCAATTTTGCTCAATTCTGCACTGAAAATATCAAAATATCAGTCAACCACTAAAATCTGTTCTATTTTATAAAAAGGGTTCTTATTGAAATTTCGTCACTTTATCTAAGCTGAGCGACTTTAACCCTTTCTTGGATAGTGGTACACATTTGTACCATTTTTTGTAATATGTGATTCAATGTAATTTAAATGGACATTTTTCAAAAAGTTGTGTGACCCATCAAAGTTTATAAAAAAGTGTCCTCTTTCGAACGGTCTAAATAAATCTCAAAAAAACTCAAATCCCAAAATGCGTGCATGAAAGGGTTAAGTTAAGCTTGACTTGTGATGCAACCCGGCAACCCCTCGTAAAAGTGTTCGGTGAAGTTCCATGATCATAATTCCGTGTGCCATTATTATTTTTCCATAAAATTTTAAGGGATTCCGTAGACAGTTCGTGGTATTCCATTAGATGTTCCATGTAATTTTAGGGATGACCATATGAGGATGAGGCCCATCGGAGCTCCATAAAACTTTATGGAAAAAGAATAATTTCCTACGGAAATAATTATACCTACGGAATTTTGGTCATGGAACTTCAGGGAACAGTTTTACTAGGGTTTGCCTATAGCAGCAATTCTTTTAATTATTGTAACGCCCGAAACACACTTTTTTTCTGAAACTCTAAATTATTCTATTTGCACTGACATTAGAGTACGTCGGAGGAGGATAAAAATGCAAAACCACCAATTTTTAAGGGGAATGGATCCTAACCGCCCTTTTTTTGGTCGCTTAATGATATGCTGGATAGATGTAAACTGGCGCAATAAGATCCACCGTAGTAGCGGTTGTGGAGTCTCCGGTGAGAGAAAAATCACAGAAAAATAGGGAGGGAAGGAGGGGGAGGGGTGGTGGGAGGAAGAGAGAAAGAAATAGTGAGAGAGAACGAGAGAGAGAGAGAGAGAGAGAGAGAGAGAGAGAGAGAGAGAGAGAGAGAGAGAGAGAGAGAGAGGAGAGAGAGAGAGAGAGGGAGAGAGAGAGAGTGAGGGAGAGGGAGAGAGGGAGAGGGAGTGGGAGCGCGACAGAGACAGATACAGAGATAGACTGTCTCTCTGTCTCTCTTTCTCTGTCTGTCTCTGTCTCTGCCTCTGTCAGGCAGAGACAAAGACAGACAGAGACAAATACAGATACAGATGCAGATACAGAGACAAAGACAGAAGCCTTCCACAGTAAAAATATAAATTAGGGTTAAGAAAACAAATTCGCATGATCCAGATCGCATACCAACCAATATTCATTTTGCGTTCTTATCTACTGAAGGGCGGTGACTTTGTTTCCATCTATTTTAATGGTTGCTATAATAAGGGAGAATATAAACAGGGTGCGAACTTAAAAATTGAACAAGGTACAGTTTAAAGTTTGGATCAATGCAGAAAAAAGTGAAGATAACACAGGCTCAAGAATCTTAATGTAAGCGTTAAAAGTCCCTTCAAAAAGGACTGATGCAACAAGAGGTACTGTCCTCGAAAAAAGAAAAAAATCATTCTATTTTATATTCGTTTGTATGCGCATGCATTTGATACCAAGCATACACTGATCATCCCCACCCTTTGCTCGTATCGTATGACTAATCATCTAAGAACTAAGAATAAGAGAAAATCAGTAACTTATTGAATAGATAAAGAAGTAGAAAACGAGCGTTTTTTTCATGAACATAAATGTAGCGTAACTCTTCTTTCTTCCTTTCTTTCTTTCTTATTTCTTTTTTCTCTCTTCCATTTCGTCCGTTGGGCCATAGTTGTCGGAAGGTGACACTCAATTTTCGGCAAAAATAAAGAAAAAAATAGACTTTTTTTCCCCCCTCAGACAGATCCGAAAAAAAGTACGAAAAGCCCTTTAACACATCTACCGTAAAAATTTCCGTCCAAAAATGTGATAACTAGCATGAATGTCGCCAATTTCAGTACCTGGATTGTCACGAAGTCCCAACTTTAAAAAAATGAGAGTTTTACGCAAAAAAAAAAAAACAAAACAAAACAAAAAACAACAACAATTAAACAAAACTGGACTGGGCTCGTTCCAAGACCCCCTTCCCCTCCCTTGGGCTCACATGCAGGCCAGTAGAGGGGTTTAAAACTGACTCTAGAAACTTATTTGCATAATTTTCTGAGTTGAAATTTGGAGAGAGGGCTACTTCAAAACTGCTGGTATCTTGGTTCTTGTCATAGTATTACCATGCGCAAAAGTTTTAGCAGTCAAGGATTAGTATTAAGTGGCGAATCCTCGTATCAAAAACCAACCGTCTGCGCTCCGCGTGCATATAGCTCACTGTCAAAACTACTGCGTTTGCTAGTACATTTAGTAGCGTGACGTAATCTGTATACTTCGAATTTTTCTCTTTATACCTGAGAAAAAAAAAAAAAATCTGTATATTGAATTCGATCTTTTGCATAAGTTTAAATGGACAAGCGCCAACGTTACCAGATTGCATGCTACGTCATACTGGACTGAATACGTTCAGTTCAAAGCTGCTTCTTTGTTGGCTATTCTGTGAAAAAAAGAATATATAAATAAAAAAAAAATAAAAAAAAAGGGAGAAATTGAAAAATTGTAAGAAAAAAAAATCCCAAATTAAAGAGATGGAAATCTTTTTTTTTATTTCTGATTTCAATCTACACACAAATTGTAAAAATAAAAAAAAAAGTAAGTCAGTATTTCAATGGAACTATATTTGTTTAACTCTTTCATTCCCTTCATCATAACTTGAGGACAAGCGACCGAGATTATCATCGTTAATTAAAACTCAAAGGCAAAATAATAATGAGCTTGCACATTAAAAAGTGAAATAAGTATTGTCAGAATCGAAATGAACCGAGGGGCGGAGGGAAGGAGAAGACCGGAAAGGGGTGCAAGGATCTGCATACAAAGATTACATTATTATCAGGTACCGAACACAGGGTGAGAGAGGGCAGGAGGAATGAACAAAATTCCGATGCCAAGTTTCAAGATTTAAGGTTATAATCCTTATATTTGACAGTAAGTCTTATGTATAATATATTACACGTGGCAACACTGTCCGGTGAATTCAAATTTGGCGGCCTTTATTCAGAATTTAACACGGAGCTTGTGCTTATACTTCAGCATTATTTTAAGTGGTAGCTTTGGAAAAGGAAGGAAGGAAAAAAATACGCTTCCGATCTTTCGGGCTCTGTTATCATTCCCGTGTGAAAGGGTATGGGGTAGGTACGTATGAACCTCCCGGTGCAAAATACGACCATCCAATGTAGACCGCCTTTGCGCCCCTTAAAAAATAGAACGGGATTTCATAACCTGAATAGGCAAGGCAAATCCATGTCTTCAGAACTCCGCAAACTCCGAGGGTGGTCGCCTCAAGTGTTGCAACGTACCTGAGAGAGTGTGTGTGTGAGAGCGAGAGGACCGAGAAAAATTAGGATGAGAGAGTGAGAGAAATGTTTCCAACCCCTTGTATTTCAATATTTTCACCCCTCCCCCCGTCCCCAATTCCGTTCATAGTAACTTGGTTAATCCCTGTAGTTTTTACATCCCTTCCCCTCTCTCCCTGTACAACCTTATCTTGGTCTCAGAACGTAGTACTCGCACGCTCTCTCTCTATCTCTCTCCCCCTTCTCTGTTTCATTCATTCGGATTCCCCTCATCTTCGCCTCACTCCTCTCTCTCTCTCTCTCTCTCTCTCTCTCTCTCTCTCTCTCTCTCTCTCTCTCTCTCTCTCTCTCTCTCTCTCTCTCTCTCTCTCTCTCTCTCTCTGTCTCCTTTACTTGAATCGAGGTTTCTTTCACGTGTGCGTGTAAATGTCGTTCATGTGTGAACGTATTACATTTTTTTTTCCACGCAGGTAAATATGTGATAAAAAGCTCCTCCGTTGAGAACACTCTGATACCCATTAATTCGGCTTGACTCACCTTGCTGCTTTTGTAACCTCTTTACCCTTAGTGATCAGTGTTGCCGGATTTGGCGGGGAAATTCAAAACACTTACATTGAGTTAAATGGGAGAGAATTCGTCTATTTATAGGCAAAATGGCAGCCCTGCCGGTGATGTGATTGAGGTAAGGGCACGTGAAGGCACGGATGCGTCGCACCACGCTGAAATAGCGTCTTAGAGATGCTTAGGCAACACGTTTGGTTTCACCTGTATTGCAAATTGTTTTTGTATGGGTTATACATACATATATCAATGACGTCATCAATAAGAATTATTGATCTGATTCATAAATAGGTAAATTGACTGATTACGTCGAAATTCGTAAGGCTGCAATGGAAGATTGAGTAGGATCGTTCACCGATTTACATGAACAACGAACATTAACCCCTTATGGACTAGAGTCCCTTGATGGAAATATTGTATAGGGAGTACCGACACGACGCTTTATGCATTTTGACAGGAGTCGATTGTGTCGACCGCGTGAACGCATTCGAAGGTTAAGTTCGACAGTGGACCAGTGGTGGACTGGCGGATTTGCCGGCATTCCGGTCCGTTCCCATACGTTCCTCTACGAATCGACTCCTTTCGTGTGGAGCCTTCGATGTCGTCGACTCCTGCTCGACTCCGTGAGAGCCTAAAACCAACGACCAATCACAACTCGTTGAGCTCGTGTCGGTACTCCCTATACAATATTTCCATCAAGGGACTCTATTATGGACCAAGCCTGAATGTACTCGGTTTTCTCCTCTAGTCTATTTCACATTGTTCCAGTATCAGGATTCCGAATAAACACGATTCTCGATGCAGTATAAAAATATGAGAATTCGTCTAGCGCCTTCGATCCACCGTATATACAATTCCAACTCTATCGAGTACGAACAGTTAACTACCTTCCCTATACAAACGGAAAAGTGAAGTTCGTGTGAACTAACCTGGTCTTTAAAGGAAGGAATATGTTTCACTGGAATGTGGAGGTCATTTGCTATAGGATTGATAGGATATTGGATTCGCTGCTGTGAAAATAAATATACCATACAAGGCAAGAAAAAATGCAAATGGATAGAAATATATTAAGAAGTCAAAAAAATGGAGTAAAAGGATGTAGCAACTTAGAAAATTCTAGGTACTGAGCACCAAAATTATAGTATTTGTGCCGTGTAATCTTCGAAAGTTTTGAGAAAATTCCTGCGGTACTATGACCAGAATCTGATTGAAACACTAAAATTGTCTAGAGAAGTATTCGAAAGTCCTCGGTTGTCAGACCGTTGTTCTTGTTCTGGTAATATTAGAATTTAGGAATTATTTTTTTCTGTGTACTAGGTAGAGTGAAAAAACATGCCTGGCTAAGGTATGCAATACGCAATTCACATTATACAGCTCTATAAATGAATAAGGTTTGATGTGTGTTGCATAGTGCATACCTTGACCAGGTAACTTCGTCCTCGCTATAGTGTATACCAGAGTTGGGCAAATGGGGGTGGTAATCGATTACACGATTACCGAGTAATCGTAATCGTCGTTTTTTCGGCGGGTGATTTAATAGTAATCAGGGCTGAATTTGTACAAGCCACCCATCATATTAGTTTCAGAAGAATTGGATCTAGTCGAAAAGACTCTGAAATTTATACTATCTATCAGTGAAAAATACATTTAATTACCATCCAAAGGTTTGACGATTACCCATTACCCATTAATCGTGTAATCGACTACACTCCTATTTGCCCAACTCTGGTGTATACAATGTATACATGTATACTATACATTGCTGACTACTTTTGTTCGAAAATCACAAAAATCAATGGCATCAAAATATTAGAAGCTGTTATAAAGAAAGAGCGCCCTCATAACTTGGGGTGTGCTCTTCCTAAGATATCTTAAACTGACCGCAAGGCAGATTTTTCCGGTAGAGCACACCAGATGTTTTACGGGCCCTTTTTCCGGAAACCACCCCCATTCGATGTTATTTTTGAATTTCAGAAGAAGAGATGTCTTTATGAAATACGATATGCGACTCAATGATAATTACACGTCTATAAACATGCTTTTTATTGTTTTGTTTATTTTTCTTCGCCATCCTGAAGCAATTGCGTGAGTCATAATAAGCATGTAAAAACACATGTGTGATTAGTTTTATGAGCTGTTCGTCTTATAACTTGACGTTAATTACTGTCACAAACAATAACAGTCCTCTTGAAATTAGGGGAAGGGGAGTTATCAAAATAGGGAGCGCGTAGAGGAAGTAGTTTCGGGCGCCTATCCCACTTTCGATCAATGTCAAATCTGATCCTCGTCAGTAGTATCGTGAACAATTCCGTGGGAGAAGAGGTGTGCTACTCATCACAAATTTCAGTTGAATTTCGATACCTTTTCTAGAGTACGAGCACACCTCATGTTCGTTATAAATTTTTCATGCTATTTTTTGTCATTTCAGGTGCGCGAATCGTCATTTTCGCGTCATTACACCCAAAAGTGTCACGTGCAATCTAACAGCGCTGAATTTCGTCCATTTAAACTTATGCGAAATATCATTCGAAGAAGTGCACGGTGAGAAAAGTTCGACATTTTTCATGTGGCACAATGGACCAAATTCAGCGTCGCCAGATTGCACGCGCTGTTGCTGATAACACACCTCACAATCAATGCTCAAAATGTAAGTATAGGCTCAAGCCGAATTTTTCTCATCTTTTCTGAAATTTACATGAGGGAATCTGTTATGGTTTAGGTATAGCTGTTAGCACCATGTGCTAACAATGGAGCTGTTGCAAACTTTTGCTAAAGGCTTATTAATAGTTGATTAAGGGTAATACCCAAGAAAAATAACGATTAGCGCACTAAAAAATCACGAAACCCACTCCTAAACTCACAAAATGCTTTTAAACGCGAGACCGTAATGGCGGCCGGGGCCGCGGTTTTCATTGAGGTTCCCTATCTTCAATCAGCGCCATCTACACGAAGTGTTCTCGCAACACCACACAAGAAGAAGAAGAAGCATACAATTGCCATAAGAAAACCGCGGCCTCGGCCGCCATTACGGTCTCGCATTTAAAAGCATTTTGTGAGTTTAGGAGTGGATTTCGTGATTTTTTAGTGCGTTAATCGTTATTTTTACGGGGTATTACCCCGTAATCAACTATATTAATAAGCCTGTAGCAAAAGTTTGCAACAGCTCCATTGCATTGGTTTAATGAAAATTATTTTAAAGTTAAATTGTATGACAGGACCGACACGTATTGTACCCAATTAACTCAGAGCCCTCGGGAGCTTTTTTAATTTCAGAAACGATTAACAAGAAATATCAGTTAAAAACCAAAAAGGATGCATTGTTTTTTAATTAATGACATGGCATCGACAGTTTAGGTCACCCATCTTTAGAACGAAAAATTCCTTAAAACTATTTTTTTCCCCTCACACAAAATTTAGGTCCCAAGAATACATTCACCTAATGTATTGGAAAACGTGCCATTGAAATAAAATATAGAAACAAACAAAACATTTTCGAAATAAAAGTGGAACATGAAAAAAAAATTCATTGCGTTTCAAAAACCTTTTTTAAACATGTATGTTTATTAACAAAATTATTTTCATTGTTGAACTCATGCATTCATACATTGAACGTTCATCTCTCAGACCACCACAAGAAAAACTACCATTTCATATGATTGTCCATTTAACTTGCGAGAACGAGGACCTTTCGCGTATTCGATTACCCATGATGCAACGTTTCTCTGTTTACTTTGAAACACTTTCTGAAATGTTGGGCCGAGAAAAAATCCACCCTCGAACTTTAAACTTTATCGATTGAATGAAAATCGTCACTCAATAATTACGCCTCATTTGAAGGGGCATAGCGGACAGTCGAGGGGTTGACCATGTCAAATGCCTTTGAGTTAGGCAATCGGTGAAGCGTAGTCGTTTACGTATATAAATGGGTCACTAATGAATGGCCTCTTCAAGGAAGATTTCCTCTCAAGTTTTCACCCTCCCCCCTTCCTTCTCGCAAGGAATTTTAAATGGGCAAAGTTACATCATTCAAGGGGAAGGGCTGGATATAGAGGGCGCGTCGCTCGAATCGCCGTCGGCCAGTCAAGGGATGAAAATAGCCGGGTTTTATACAAAGCTTTTGAATGACTATTGTGAACTGTGAACGAAGGTGGACGAAAGTATCCGGTGGATGGATGATGAGGGGGTGGGGGTCGAAGTCGGAGAGTAGGAGGAGGCCACTCTCAATCTCATGTTTTTCTATGATTCTGGGTCCCCCGACATAAAATTTGATCGCTCCTCAGAGTCAATCTGTTTATGCTAAACTGTTTATTATACGGCGTGAGTATGAAAGCAGGGGTCGCGAAATCACGTGGGGTGTTACCGATTCATCAACAATCGCGCTTGTAAGGATAAGGAATAGAATGTGTCCCAGATTTTCAGTATTTTCTCCCTTTTTTTCATTGAAATGAAAAAGAGGGAGGGAGTGTACTGTGTATAGAGAGGAGAATATTTTTCTATTGCGATCCGGACGAATGGACGCACTGTGGGTTCGAGATCGAAAAATAGTGGTAAGGAATCAGTAAAAACAAGGAGTAACCAAAAATCTTCGATTTTTGACCTTTCAAGTTTGATTTAAAACTTTCCCGGTGACATTTCTAGGTTTGAATCACTTGTTAAAAGTTTTCGCTGTGTGATTTTAAAATTGGTAATGAGAGTTTATAAATGAAAAATTGATGAAAAATTTAGTTTCTGATTTTCGCCACTTTTTGCCGAATTCGGACCATAGTGAGACGGCTGGCCGTGGAAGTGGAACATGCCTTATCGAGGATCTTTCAGACGTGTAGGTTACATTTAAAGAATACTTTTTTGCCCTCTTTTATTTTTTACCCTTTTTTACTCTCGACGATCGTAATGTGCATTTGAAAGAGAGGTCACCCCTTAATTGGTTCCTTTGTTGAGTCCGGGCGCGTGCGGGCTCTTCCGGATTCGGACATATTATATATTTTTTTTTTTTTTTTTTTTTTTTTTTTTTTTTTTTTTTTTTTTTGGAGGGTCCAGCATATTTTGTAGTGATTTTTATTTAGTTTTTGCACACAAGTCACAGTACAATGCGACTTTCTTCGACGAACTTCTCGATAGTTTGGCCGTCATACATCAGTCGATGCCACCAGCAATACCAGCATGTTCGAGACTATATAGCCTTCCTTTTTCTTTCTACCTTGAATTTGAAGTTAAAGTTAATCATTAATGACATCGAAATTAAGGGTTTCCGAATGGAATTTAGTGACGCCCAATAAATTATTACCAATCCCAATCCCATTGTTTCGTGTTTGGTCATTGAAAAGAAGGAGGAGGAGAAGGAGGAGATAAGAAGAAGAAGAAGAAGAAGAAGAAGAAGAAGAAGAAGAAGAAGAAGAAGAAGAAGAAGAAGAAGAAGAAGAAGAAGAAGAAGAAGAAGAAGGAGGAGGAGGAGGAGGAAGAGAAGGAGAGGAGAGAGAAGGAGAAAGATCCCGATTGTCCTTGCTTTCCTGAAGCAAAAAATCATAGAAAAAGTTTTAGATAAGTTATTCAATTTTACAGGGTTCTCACTTAAAAGTTTTAACTAAGCTTGAAAATAGTGATTTTTGATGACTTCTTTCGATCTCAGATCATAGTGGCCTTGCCACTGGTATAAAAACTGAGACTACCATCAGGAAGTACATAGGAGATGAGCGACCCTATCATCAAAATAGAGAAATGATGAAACTCGAAGGACGAACCGATCCAGACATATGTTACCTATTAAATATCCTTACTCCAAGTCCCGTTGTAAGTCTTTCAAGAATCAAGACTTACGTATGGTTGGAACCACCGCACCGGTGCGGTGCGAAGAAGGGTGGGGAGTTACGTCATAAAACATGTGTAAGGAGGGGGGATGAATGAGAATATAGAGATAAAAAGGAGCTAGCAGCGAAAAGCACGTAAAAAAGAAAAAAATATATGGCTTGAAATCAGTATTGGGAAGAAAGACTGGAGCATGGAAGATACAGAAAAGCGTGTAAAATCACAGAAAAGGGTAAAAAAATAATAAAAATCAAAAAAAAAGAGAGAGAGAGAGAGAGAGAGAGAGAGAGAGAGAGAGAGAGAGAGAGAGAGGAGAGAGAGAGAGAGAGAGAGAGCGAGAGAGAGAGAAAGAGAATACGTGAGCCAATCTTATTACCGTAACCTTTTGTCAGCGATTTATTTTTAATTTTTGGAACAGAATGAATACAAGAATTTGACGCACCGTCGAGGGACTATAAGGATTCAATCCGACGGAGCTCTCTCATTTTTAATGACTTAGTTTTTACGTTTACTACTCCATAAAAGCGGTCATTATGAAAAGAAATTTAGTGTCTTATACACCGGGATTTATACCACTTGTTTGGTACAGATAAAATTTGAATTGTCTCGAGGCCCATTTTCCAGTCTGCGCTTGTAAATAGCTGTTTTATGCCATTCTATTTAAGAACACCGCGGTATATAAGTGAGTGTTTATTCCCGGGTGCAACAATAAGCTCCCCTGTCTCCGAGCTCTTTCGAATAATGGAACACAAAAGATTTGAATCGATAGGTACTCATAAAACTTGGGCTATGATTTTTGGTCTTTTAAGACTTATTAAACGCAAGTTCTGGTACAATCAGAGCGACCAAATATTGAAAGCCTCGAGTTCAGGACGTCTATATATAATACAGGGTAGGTACTGACTGGCAAATACACCGCACAGGATAATTTCAAAAGCAAACACAATACACATCGGAAGTTGAAGAAAGTTGTTTTCTCGACGGTTATATAGGGCAACAAGTTGAGAGAGCAGTTCCAAAGCATTGAACAGCTCAGTTCAGTTCCGAAGTAATTTCATTGATTTCTGATTTCGTTCATTTAATATAATCAATAATTTTTTTTTGCCAACAATTGGTCCTATTTAAGGTTGGACCAATTAATAAATGATGCTACTTTTGGTTTGCTGTTTTCGAGTTTAGAAGTGATGCTTCTCAAAACATTAAATGTCATCATCGTTAAAAATATATTTTTTCATCAATTTTTACAATCGCACGAATGCAATACCTACTCAATATCGCTGAGGCAAAAGTTTGCAAACGACTTATTATTATGATGGAGCTCTTGCAAGGTTTTTCTGTAGGTAAATGGATAATCAATATCCATGTAAAATGCTGCGAAAATAACGATAAGACCATTAAAAAAATCTAAAACTCACTCCTCGTTGAGAAAACTCAACTTGAAATGTCGGGTGACCACCCTTGCATGTTTGCATCAATCTCGATTCGGACCCCAAACAAAAGAACAGGACATGAAATTATGTGCCGTCTTCCTCGTTTACTACGCAATGTAGAACTTTTCTGTAGTTAACACCGTGCACGTGCTCCCAGTGACAAAATGTGTATAAATGGACCTTTAATTCCTTCAAATTACTATTTGAAAACCAATTCATTAATCTCATTGTTCAAATTCGTAGGTTATGTTTTTTTGTTTGGGGTCCGAATCCGAGGTTAGTGCATACATGCAAGGGTGGTCCCCGAAATTTCAAGTTACGTTTTCTCTGTAAGGAGTGAGTTTTAGACTTTTTGTATAGTCTCGTCGTTATTTTCGCAGCATTTTACATTGGAATTGATACTCGATTTGCCCACAGCAAAACCTTGCAAGAGCTCCATTAAAAGACTGAAAATAAGAGGCTATACACAGTGAGAGCCATAGCCGTATCCAGAAAATTGTCTCTCTCTCTCTCTTATAGTCCATTAAACCTATGTGTTAGAAAAGGATGAATATAGGGGCTGTAACGTGACTTCAACCCTTGTTTCTGTCCTTTTCTAGCACGAAAGCGTTTTTCATGCGCTCAAATGGGCTATAGGAGAGAGAATTAAGACAATATCCTGGCTACGGCTTTACGGTGAAGGCAGAAAGACTTACTATCGATTTTGAGACTTGAGTTCAGGGATCCAATTCAGAAATTTTCTCAGAACTTAAAGATTCCTCAAGTCAGAACTCATCTAACACAAAAGTTAAACCTATGCCAATTAAAACCTTAGTATTTGAATAAAACTGCTAACTCTGTTTTGAGAGAATATAAAACTCGTCTCTGGTTTGCACTAAAGAAAGAGAATAGTGAACGGTTAGCTCATTAGCTTAAATGCCCAACATTCACCTCTGCAGGCGAATAATCTGATTGTTAAAAGAAAACCTTGTCAAAGCATGATTAAAACATACAATCTGATAATGTATGTCAAAACAATTCAACGGAACAAAGAAAATCATGGTAAGAGGGTGGTTTAAAAAAAAAAAATAATAATAATAATAATAATAAAAAAAATCGCCTAGCAGGAGGCACCTTTGACATCCGCTTCAATCATTTCCTCTCCCAATTTGTACGTACAGTTCGATGCCGGAAACATCATTCTCACCTCATTTCCGGCCGCGGGAATTGAAATCCTCCGCGTCGCACAAAACGAACTGGGCTCAAAGACGAGTGCTGAACACTATTCATTTTCGGGGTTCGATTCACATTCTGTTCGAAGTGAGGAAGGAAGGCTTCAGCAGTGCATTAAGGAGTGAGAAATATTTAAAATATGATTAAATTGAAAAAGAAGTGGGTGCCGAAGAAACCGCCTATACTTGGTCGCTAATCTCATAAAAGTAGAGTGCAATGCGACAATGTTGAAAATGGTCCTTTTAAACCCATGAAAATTATCGAGTTGTAAAGGAATCGGTGATTTCTTTCGGATTCGACTCAGCGGCGGCTCGTGCAATGTGGCAACAATGGATTTCCTCCATTTAAAACTGTGTAAAATAATCGATTACATGGTGAGGCGCAGCGCCTCACCTAGTATCGATCTTTTTGCATACGTTTAAATGGGAAAAGTGCACGGTTGCCAGATTGCACGAGCCGCCGCTGATTCGACTTTTTGCATTGGTTCAAATGGAAAAAAATGCTACACGGCCAGATTGCTCGCTTCGCTACTGCTCAATGCAATGGGTGGTATCCTCACTTTAATTTAAACTAACGGAGGTAAGTATTGTAATCGACTGTTTTAAAATTTCGATATTTATCGATGTATCGTCGACCAACCACGCGGTTGGTTCAAATTTGAAACGTTCCCACACTATTGGCTTCTACTATTCGAACTGTCCTGCAAATCGAATACGTTAGGTCGACCAAAGCTACCTTCGTTCCATCCTGATTTCCCGATTGAATGTCTTTTCAGGATTTTCGAGGAAAAGAAAAGAACAAAAGAAAGGAAGTAGTGGTAGTAAATTCGTTTTTATTTGAAAGGCGATTTAGCTTCTTGGGACATTTACACTGCTATAATAGAATACAGGGTTGAAAAATTAAAGGGTAAGTACATTTTTTTTTTTTTTTTTTTTTTTTTTTTTTTTTTTTTTATAAGTTTATACAGTGATGGCTATTGATTTAAGAAAGTTGAACTTTTTTTTTTAATGTTTTGTGTTTCTGGAAGGTTGAATGAATGCATTTTCAACGATTCTGAAGTTGTTTGAACATTTAGGCGTCTTTAAAGACTCAAACGGAAAAAAGTTTTCCTTGACGGATTTGTGAGACGGGTTTCGAAACCGTCTCTAATACGTGATCCAAGATGAATCTATAGGACGGCTTGAAAACCCGGTTTTGTTGAAACTAAATATAGTTTACTGACGTCTTTAAATACCGGATTGACAGCAGGTCACTTTGCCTTTGATAGAGGTCTATTAGACGGACTAAAGACGGCTCTGCAGCTATCTGGGAAGCATCGAAAATACTACTTAACAGGGTTACTCGGTGAAAAATACACTAAGAAATATTTTCTTGTTAGAATTACCAAACGTATTATTAAATCTTGACCAATCAGAAATTCCTTTTAAACATAACCAAAATTCATATTGATCAAACGGTTTTTAGAACGCTCTATTGGATCAATAGGAATTCTAGTGATTTTGAAGAGAATTTTGAATTTCTTTTCAATTAATGGGTCTGTTGCAAACTTTTGTTACAGCGCGTTAGAGTGATCAATCTCATGTAAAATCGCGTGAAAAGTCTATCGGTGGCGCAGCAGAAAGTCATAAAATGCAATAACAAACTCACAAGAGGCATTTAACTGAAATCCAAGATGGCGGTAAAATATCGAGCAACCTGTATGCAAGCACCATGAACATTCAAGATGGCCAACCTCACAACATCGATCACAACCAATCACGACGCAAACAAACTCATATGCATAACCTCCGATGCTGTGAGGTTGTTAACGTTGGCCATCATGGATGTTAACGGTGCGTGCAGTGTGCACACAGGTTGCTCGATATTGTACCGCTATCTTGGGTTTCAGTTAAACGCCTCTTGTGAGTTTGTTGTTGCATTTGATGACTTTCCGCTGCCACCAATGGACTTTTCACGCGATCTTACTTAAGATTTAACCAGTGGCGAGGCGTGACATTTGGCAACAATGAATTTTTTTCCATTTAAATTCACCAAAAAAGTCGAACGCTTTAGTCAGCGGCGATGACCAGGCTCTCGACCTTTCTAATGTGTTTAAACGGAAAGAAGGAACGTTGCCAAATCGCACGCCTCGCCACTGTATTTAACACTCTATATCGCTGTAGCAAAAGTTTGCAACAGATCCATTGTAAGGATTTTTGAGAATTTCGGTAATGGGGCAGTTGCAAGGGTCTGAAATGTTCAGTTTTTTATAAAGAAAATGAAAGTACTTGATGAGCTGAGAAAAAAGATGCCTTTGGTTTCTAATTAAGTTTCACTGTTCCGGAGATCAGATTTTGGCCCAAAATACATTGTTTTAAATGGGAATTCCGCGTAGTGACGTCACTACACCCACGATTTTTTGCAACTTTATACGATTGTATCTCCAAAACCGAGACACTTAGAAAAAAACCAAAGGCACCATTGTTTTCAGCTTATCAAGAACTATCATTTTCATTATAAAAAACGCAACATTTTAGACCCTTGCAACTGCCCCATTCTAAAAGAATTTTATTTTCATTTCCATGTTTAAAAAGAATTTATTTCTGCGTGTAAGTACATGGTACTACAGACTACAGAGTAACATAAAAGCAGTTGGTGGTGTTAGGAGGGGCATGAAATATTTGAGTCCATCACAGGTCATTCAGAGGTCGTTTAATAGGGGATAGCCATCTCACCTCATCGTCCGTCCTCATACCGTGTTAGTTACCCTTTTGAATGAGTATTCGGACCGAGGCCACGGTCGCATGTCGTCGGACGCGCGACGCAGCGCTGGAGTAATTTTTTGGCTCGCCCAGTGGATATTACTCCAGCACGACGAAAAACGCAAGATAGCGCAACACCATCAAATTTAACGAATGAATAAGTCCATAATTAAGTTAACCGTGAAATTTAATCTATCCAACGCAACGGTGGCGCATGGAGAGCAAGCACGGGAGAGCAATGCAATCCAAGGATCGAAATACCCTTCGCATATAAAAAAGGGCTCGGTCAACCCCCCCCCCCCCCCCCCCCCCCCCACCCCCGCCACCCCCGCCACCCGCACTGTTCATCACAACTCCAGGATAGCGTCACTTAGTATGCTAAGTTAATTTTCAACTATATAAATGATGGGAAGGGCGAGGTACGGGCGGATACGGCAAAGCGCAGAAGGATATCGAAAAAGGTGTGTATAAAATTATGACGCGTTTCATTTTCTATCACCTCCCCCCTCCCCACCTTTACCACCTTTCCACCACTCCTCTTTACACCGTAAGGCTTTTTGCAGCTCCCTCGAGGGATTTCTCTTTGCCCTATACCACCGTTTTCACGCCGCCCCGCGCGTTGGCCGCTGCGGGGCCTAACTCTGCGGTCAAGCCCCTTATTTAACGTCGCGTTAAGTTCAGTCACGGACAGGGACAGACCGTTTAATTACGAGACTGACCAAATTGCAGCGGCCTTTATACAAATTAAGTCTTCCCCCATCCGCCGACCGTCTCTAAGGTTTCTTCGTTTACCGTCCGAGGCTTCCAAAGTCTAAAAGTTGAAAGACAGTTTTATGTTACTCGGGAAGAACTTTTGGAACGGTAAGTTGGAAGTGGTCACGCCAACTTAAGACGAGCGCCCTCCGCACCGCCCCGGCGCGCGGCGCTGTGTAGAAGATGCGTGGAATATTGCAGTTTGAATGAGTCTGTGGCACGTTGGTCACCCCTTTCGTTCCCGAGAGCGAAACAGTTTGACACTTTTCACTCTGGGGTTCGAAAGGTCCTGAGAAGAGAACCCCATAATTCCCGCATCCTTATTACATCAGATAGTTTGTCCCAGTTTGGAAAACAAGGTCTGATTATACTCGGGTCAGAGCGAGTGGCCCCTGAAGTATCTGAAACGTCATTAATCATGGTTGGTTCTGTCGGAAAGTGTTGGTGATGAGAGAGTTGAGCGACTGAAGTTGACAAGTATTTTCAACTTTGGTTGTTGATACCGCAGCGCGATATTTTATAACAGTGCGTGGCACACTGAAAACAAAGATTACCAGAAGAACAATAATGATATGTGAACTGTGGCAAGGGATGGTATTGTTATCAGAATTCTAGTGTTTGTAACATATAGTTCTTCTTGAAAATGTTGAGAACATTCTAGAACTGTGACCATATTCTGAAGGTACTTACCACCAGAATTTTCTAGAAGAAAGTATCAGACTCTCCCCGCAGTTCATATATCGTTTCGTTTCTGGCAATGTTACTAGAACTTTAAAATTATGTTTTTCAGTGCAGCTTGATGTAAAAAAAAAAATCGATTCAGTGACTCCCAGCTGACTTACTCATCAAGAAAAGATTATTTTACGTAGGTTTCATTCGAAAGAACACGGCGTTACCATACGGGGCAGCTGCGAGGATTTGAAATCTAGTGGGGTTTTTTTTTAAGAACATGAAAGTATTAATGAGATGAGCTGAAAACGAAAGTGCCTTGAGGTTTTTTTTTTTTTTTTTTCTCCCAGTTTTAGAGATGCACTCGTGTAGAGTTGCAAAAAATCGTGTGTATAGTGACATCACAAAGCAAAATGTCCATACAAACAATGTATTTTGGACCAAAACCGCATCTCTAGAACTATGAAATCTAGTTAACAATCAAAGGCATCCTTGAGTTCATGCTTACCGAGTGCTCTCATTTGCGTACTAAAAAAAGGCCAACATTCAGCCCCTTGCAACTGACCCAGTGTCTGAGCGTGCCATTGAGGGGATGATGGGACCCCTTCTCTTCCATCATTTTCTAATCTGTATATATGTCGCAAATAAATAAAAATAAATAAATAATAAATAATAAAATAATATATAGTCAAAGAGCAAGCCGCTTACTTACTATCAGAAAAAATGTAGATTAAGCGTGGTGGTGATGTACAAAATAATTATAAATCTAAATTTGATCTAGCTCATTCTAAGGCTAACAAGTTAACAAGCTAACAAGCTAACAATCGTGCTGATATTCATAGATTCAGTTTATTTTGATTAGTTCTTGACATACGATGTTTTAAATGAAGTGATTTTGAACACTGCATTCAATCGCTTTAAAAGTTCATGAAAAAAGAACCAGTTGAGGAAATCTGAATCTAAGGATATCAGCACAATCGTTAGCTTGTTAGCTTTAGAATGAGCGAAATCAAATCTCGATATAATTATTTCATACATCATCACCATTACGCTTAATCTGAATTTTTTTCTGATAGTAAACAAGCGGCTCGCTCTTTGCCTAGGCAAATCTCAAGCCGATTGAGATTTGCCTGCGACATACTATATGTATGTATACCAATGGGCCATGAGAAATGGAAGAGAACCTGTTTCCTCAAAGTAAGAACATTTAAAAGAGGCTCTTTTAGAATCAACATTTTCAAGAACTCTCCCGAGTATATTCGTATCTGTTATTCGATCTGCCTCACATATAGTGTGTGTGTCTATGTCTTTTTCCCCTTTTGGTTTTCTTTTCCCCCCTTTTTTTCTAAATAATTGGTACTCTAAATTGATAAGAAAAAAATGTGATATTAAAAAATAAAATTACCTCGAGCGCCTTCAATCATGTGCTTATGCAAAATCAGAACCGTGGTGTAGGAATAGTTAACTAAATTTGAGCGTGCTAACATTTTGCTTTAGCTTCGTAGCCTGGGAGTGAAAGGAGTGCTGAGGGTTATATTACCCCAGATCTCCCGAGTTCTGAAATAGATTAGGAAAATAGGTCTGACAACTCTTTGGAGCAAGAGAAATCGCAAATCAATGTCCAAATTATTCCTATATAGAATATGTTTCCTATGTTTATCGCTTTAATTTTTCCGGATTTCAACGAAACTTTTCCTCTCCCGGTTGACGCAAATTTTTGAAGCAGAAAAAGATACACACGCTCCAATATGAAAGCGTGCAATTCGACACAGTTGCGATTAGGCCCATTTAAATCCATAAAACAGACTTAAATCTTAAGTGTGGTGTGCGGATACTTTTCCTCTTTCGATATTTTATTTCATGGGTTTAAATGAACAAAATTCAACGTTGCCAGCCACGTAGCGTGCTCACGACTCACACAAGAAAATATATCTATATTTTTTTTTCGTTTCTCTAAAATTGCAATAAGATTGATAAAAACCGGGAATAAACGTTTAATTACGAAAATTGCAATTGATAAAATGTAAATTCAACCCGAAATATTGCTAATTTAGCAAAACATTTTAATAGAGTAGCAATAAAATTGCTAATAAAGCGAAAAATATTGATTGTGAAGCAAAAATATTGCTAAAAATCAGCACGGATATCTGCTAAATTAGCATTTTCGAACGTGCAATTTTTGTGATGTACTTTCAGTATATTCCCGCGGTTTAAAGCGCAATCTTTAGCAATTTGAACGATAGTGCAGCAGACACGTTCTGACTTCATTAAATTGTACTCCGCAGGAACTGGAAGTTGGAAGTATATATTGTACGTAAAGGTAAGGTGTATAAAACACACACTACAGATTATTATAGTTGTACGGAAACACATTTGAACAACCGACGATAAATTGTTTTTTCATCTGATAATCGTTTAGTTCCTCATTCGCTGTGTGATGTACGTTTCCTTTTATCGTCGAAACACGCGATCAACCCCCTCCCTCTCCCCCCTCGGCACCCACAATCCCTTCCTCTCCCCCGATCACGGTGGCCCACCCCCAACCTCCCCACCAACCTTCCTGCCTTCCTGAATCGTCGCCGTATAACTCTCCACTCGCTTTTTAATTCGATTTGTGAAGAATCGAAAAACGGTGTCAGTTTCATTTCATTTTAGGAATCAGAACCTGTCGTTTCCGGTTCCGCGCGGGCCCCAATTCCCGTTTCTCCCGTTGAACAGCTGACTCAGCTTCTACTGGACCAGGAAGGAAGAATAGGAACGAGGGACCGGATCGAACAGACGAAGACCCCCCCCCCCCCCATCAACCACCCACCCACCGCACCGTCACACAGTGGAACGAGTCAATGGGAGGGATCGGACATGGAATGATTGACTAAAAGTGTAATTTTTTTGTGTTGTTCCGGTCACAAAATGTATTGTAAGGGGTGATTCTTGTAGGAAATGTTACGATAAAAACAATGAAACCACTTTCAATTTTCTACGTTGCGTATTAACAAAGATATACGCATTTAAAGTTGCCACGCCATGTCTGGCCTCTTCCATTGACTCGCTCCACTGTGCGTCACCCCGTTCTCGGCGCTTGGGCAATGATTCATATACCATTTGAAAACTGCCTCGATATGCCTCTTTGACAGTGTTGTTGAATTGCAGGGGAGGGGGGAGGGGAGTGGAACCCCCACCGCCCTTTCCTCGGTCCTATTTTGATAAAAAAAAAAAAAAAAAAATTAAAAATCTAGTAAAATTATTTAACGGATAGAACAGAAAAATTCAAGGCTAAAGAAAAGCTTATCTGATCTGACATTCTGTAAAATCCCTTCTTACATAAAAACTGTGAGTGTATAGAAGAGTTCATTCTTCTTGTTTTTCTGTAATTTGCATCAACCCTGGAACGCAACGATATGTGAACCGATGAGGTAGGGGATGGTACTCTCACCAAAATTCTCGTGTCTGTTCATGGGCGCCCGCAGCGGGGGGCAACCCGCTGCAACCCCCCCCCCCCCCCCCGAAATTCAAAAAAGTCAAAATTTCACGGTAACAAATGAAAAGAAAAAAGGAAATTCAATGTTAATCAAAAGAGTAATAGTTAACAAACTTCATTGTTTGTTTATTGTGTCATTTTAACTCATTTTTTTGCAAGGAATAGTAGAATTAAACATTTTCCTTGTTATCATTTTCGTCTGCTGTCCCTTTATCCATTATATCAAACACGTCAAAATTATAATTATGTGATACACCTACCATGGCTTAGTAAGTGTACACCATTTGGATGGAAAAAAATCCATTTCCCCCCCGGGGGGGGGGGTCACCTAGACCTTCCATTGAGGTTCAACAATTTTGCCCCCCCCCCTTGGAAATTTTTCTGCGGGCGCCCATGTGTCTGTTTGGTGTTCTTGAAAATGTTGAGGAGTTTCTGGTACCCTGACTATATTCTGATAGTGACACTAGAACCTTCAGGTAAAGGTACCGGACTCTTCGTGGTTCATACACCGTTGTACTTCTGATATTAGCACTAAAATTTAGAAATCAAAAAAGAAAATGCTGTGACGCAGTGAGAGATGCGTAAAAGTCGGATTCATGATCGAAATCGACTCTGAAAATAATGATTCCTGTAGTCTAACAAAATAAATGCGTACATACATATGTTTCAATTCTGATTCACTGTTTTCATTCTGTGATTTGGAGTTTTCATGGATCCAGCGGCGTACCGATGAATGTGGCAACGTTGCTTTTTTGTATAATTTAACCCGTGAAAATTATATCAAACGCCGTTGAAGCTGACCTTACTAATGGGTTTAAATGGGACGGATTACAGCGTTGCCAGATTGCACAGTTTCATGACTCACGAGATCCGACAGCTTTGCTTTATGTCGTACGATTGAGCAAGACTCGAACGAGCCTCGTTTGATTTGTTTTGTCTCTGATACAAGAAGCGGAAAGAGAAATTATCGACGGAGGAAATAAAATAATGGAATTGGTGTACGAAGTTTTGACAAGGACCGCGAGCTCAGCCCTCCGGGCCTCCGCCTACCCTTCCGTAGAGCGGAATAATGCGACCAGAACGGAAATTCGAGAGGGAGTTTTTGGGCATTTTCAACTTCATAACTCTAGGCGGCCTGTCCGAGTGTCCGGGTCACATTGAATAGTATGAACAGCATTTCTCGGTCAAGTTAATCACATTGATGCCGACTGGCTAGCCAGCCAATAATTCTGCCTGCATGAGAGGAATCGACTTAAATTTTCGATTGCAAGGTAGCGGTGGCGGCTCGTGCAATGTGGCAACAACGTATTTTTTTCCATTTAAATTTGGGTAAAAAAATCGATCTCCTGGAAGTGCAATTGCACCCCAACATTTCGATACTTTTGCATAGTTTTAAATGGCACAGAAGCGTGGTTGCCACATTGCACGAGCCGCCACTGCGAGGCACACCATTGATTAGTTGGATCAAAGTTGTTAAACTTTCATTAGGATAATAGAAACTCTCGAAGAATATGATGCGTTGGAAAAATCGACTCCTGACTATCAAACTATGATTATGGTAGTTGATTTTAGGTCTTCACGGGTGCGAAGAAAATTAGGAAAATACATATGTGACGCGCTCCAAGAAAAAAGGGGCCTTGATCTTCACCGGGACAAAAATTGCAATTGCAAAAATTATTTTTTGCTGCTACCTCATAGATTAGGTTATACCGCGGTCATATTTTGACGCCAAGAGTGCCCAAAAAATGACCCGTGGACCAAACTATGAAATTTTGCGGCTCGGCAATTCATACAAGATACTGTTTTTGTTTTTGTTTTTTTATTTTTTTTTTTTTTTATAACAATAACGGGGAAAATGTATTTAAAATTGCAGCAATTTATCGCTTTGAAATGCACTAAAAATCCAAGAACTATAACGATTCATTGGAAAGACGTTGAGGCCAAATTTCGCATCCGTTACAATTTAAGAAGCGAGGGGAGGGGTGAAATTTCCGACCCCAGTTCGCGAAAAATTGCTCAAAAAAATTTTGTTCGGTGGAGACAAGGGTCATTTTCCCTTGGCGCGTCTCATACACTGAAAAATAAATTAACTCCTTTATAGTTAAAAGTATGGACACCCCTTAAAAACTGTTGGTTTGACTGTTTTATTTTAGTTAAATTAAGCCCGTGCCATGTAAATTTAACTAATTTAAACAGTCGAACCAACAGTTTTTAAGTAGTTTCCATACCTAATTTTAACAATAGAAGAGTTAAATTTAGCACTTTTTTCAGTGTATGAATAAGTCCCTTGAAAGGAGATGGTAAGGGAATGAGGGGAGAAATGCGGGCAATATGAGTGATGAAACCATACTAGCGGTTGATTTGCTTTCAGCTCCGATAGTAATTGAACCTACAAAGTAAATTCAAAATTGAGCTATCGGTAAATCGTAAATATGGCCATCGCGGGCATAACTTTAAGGTGTAACGGAGGCGTCTTCGAAAAGAATCACTCTGCAGCAGTGTTTTGGGGGCAGGCAGTAGAAAGAAAACCATAGCGGGCCGATCATTTACTTCATCAATAAACCGATCTGTTTGACCTCGGTAGCTTGGTTTGAGATTTGAGTATGGACCTTAAAATTATTTTCGATGAATGTTTCATCAGACACCAAAGCTCTCAGTCGGCTCAGTGGCACTTAAGCACTGGGGGTACCGAATGTGGTGGAGCTTTGAAGGTGACAAACAGGAGATGCTCTCAGTCGGCTCAGTGGCACTTAAGCACTGGGGGTACCGACTGGGGTGGAGCTTCAAATTCGGAGATAACATGGTGATTTAATTAAATAGATATTTGATTTGATGAAGTGGACTGTATAATTGAAGAATTGACGATTAAAAGTGAGCAAAAACAAAACGATGAATAAAATGATAATAATAATGTAGAACTAGATAACTTGACGTACTCTACAGAGTAATTAACAAAGTGATTGAATTTATAATAAAATGCTCGACGCACTCCTATTATAATACGAAGGATATAGACTTGACGCCTAGCTATAGAAAGAGTGAGAAGTGATTTTACAAGAGAGGTCTCTCTCAACTTTTCTCAGGGAGTTTGTCTAGGGAACTGATTCTCACTGTTCAAGGGCTGCGAGTTGAGCCCGGCCGTCGCAGGGGTTGCTCTGCCCGCGCATGCGCAGTGCGCACATACTTTGGTCAGATCAACCCCCACTCGGACTGCTCAGTCGCAGACCTTGACAGTGAGAGAGAAAGATAGAGAGAAAAAGAAAAGAGATAGAGAGATAAGAGAGAGGTGGAGAGGGAAGAAGCGAGTTTGTTTCTAGAGAGAAAGAGAAAGTGTGTGAGCGATAGATTGGAAATGGGTCATCAAAACGTAACTTATAAAAATAAAAGTGAAAATATCATGAAATAAAACTTAAAAGTAAAAACTGCTTAAATTCAGTACTTGAATACTGAACGATCGTTAAGACTGTCTACGAGTGATGATACGGTCGAATATTGTAAAACTTAGCCGTTGCTATGGTAACCATCGTTATAGTGTCCGTTTTTAAAAGGTTACTCATGAAAAGCCTTTATAAAACGAGACTCTTAACGATGGTTACCATAGCAACAGCCAAGCTTTACAATTTTCGACCAATAGCAACACTCGTAGACAGTTTTATTGATCGGTTTAACGATAAAGTAAATGATCGGCCCGCAGGTGAAAGAACTAGGTTTTTTTTTGCATGTGTGAGTGTGTGTGTATGTGATATAAATGTGAGTGCCTGAGCTGAGTGCTGGCCGTGATATGCGAGAGAGAGAGAGAGAGAGAGAGAGAGAGAGAGAGAGAGAGAGAGAGAGAGAGAGAGAGAGAGAGAAGAAACGAGGGAGGAATACCTTCGTCAAAAAAAAAAAGAGGCTATGGACAGATTAATAATTTCGGCAAGATGAGACGAGTCTTAAATAGCCAAGGGTAATTTGTTAGTGTCAAATTAACAAACTGACAAATGAATCGCGTCGCGTCGCTTCGGAAACCGTACGGTGAGAGCCCAAGAGGGCACCTCAATCCGACCTCCTCCTCCTCCAGTTTGTCTCCGATCACGTCATCCCTTACACCCCTTGCCTCCCTCATCCCTCGCCCCTCATCCCCCATCCCTTAATAACCACAAGTCCTCATCGCATCGATATATCCGATTAAGGTGCGTGAGCGGCGGACTGGCATGGCAGTTCTGCTTACATCTAGTGGAGTCGACTCGACGCGTGGCAAATGTACAGAGGCTGGTCTGAGATTCCTCTTTCTCTCTCTACTCCCTTTGAAACATATGTGTTGGATAAGGATAGAAAGAGGGGCCAACATGTGACTTCAGCCCCTATGTCTTTCCTCTTCTAACACCAGCGTTCAAGGAGAGAGAGAGAGAAAGAGAGAGAGAGAGAGAGAGAGAGAGAGAGAGAGAGAGAGAGAGAGAGAGAGAGAGAAAATCAGAGAGAGAGAGGGTGAGAAGCAGAGAGAGAGGGGGAGAGAAGCAGAGACAGAGATAGAGAGAGAGAGAGAGAGAGAGAGAGAGAGAGAGAGAGAGAGAGAGAGAGAGAGAGAGAGAAAAGCAGAGAGAGAGAGGGTGAGAAGCAGAGAGAGAGAGAGAGGGAGAGAAGCAGAGACAGAGAGAGAGAGAGAGAGAAAGAGAGAGAAAGAGAAAGAGAAAAGCAAAGAGAGAGAGAGGGAGAGAGAGAGAGAGAGAGAGAAAAAGCAGAGAGAGAGGGTGAGAAGCAGAGAGAGAGAGGGAGAGAAGCAGAGACAGAGATAGAGAGAGAGAGAGAGAGAAAGAGAAAGAGAAAAGCAAAGAGAGAGAGAGAGAGAGAGAGAGAGAGAGAGAGAGAGAGAGAGAGAGAGACTCATGGATCCTTGACACAGTCCTATTGGGGCCGAGTAAAACCAAAACAAGACTGAGAGAGGAGCTATCATCGCTTTCGGGTCTCCTGAAGTGACAGATCCGCCGACAGAAAGTGATTAATTAATATTTCACTCGTCGCGCGTGCCGTTTAGGCCCCTGCATTCCTAACGATATGCAACCATACTGTCATTGTCAAATAATGCAACTTGCTCTTGATCGAGGGAGATATACATGTATACACACCCCCCGTCGTTGCCGTTTGGAGGAGACTTGTCCTGTCCTTATTACCGGCGGTTTTAAAGTGAAGGGCGTCTCGACCGCTGATCCGATGACGCTGTGATTCCTTTCCTTTTTTTCCCCCCATTGTCGTGCTCAGCTTTTAATTGTTCTTTTCTCGGTGGCTAATCACCGCGTCCGAAAATGTCAAAGCATCCCTAATGAAAATTAATGCTCCCTTAAGTGTCTTTATTTTTTTTTTTTTATTTATTTTTTTTTATTTTTTTTTTTTTTTTTTTGGGGGGTCCCGTGTGAAGTGCGCTTATTAATTTCGGAATAATTAGCTGGTGCAAAACAAGGGTGACTGACTCCGCGCGGTCTGATTTTAACCCGCCGACCTTCTTTTTTTCGAATGGATAATCGAAGATATATATATCGATGAGAAAAAAAGAGAAAAAAATAGATGGGAAGCAAATTTACGAGGCCGCAACCACCCCATTCAAATGTCGCCGCGGTTATTTTATTTTTTTTTTCTTCCTCTGATTTTTAAAGGTTGCATGTCTGGCGGTTCAAACTAACACGGGGATATGGGGCGAAGGAATCGTCCTATCAATGGTGCTAACTTCAGCTTTGAAGGATTGAATCCTGAAGTAAAATCCACATTTCTTTTACCGTGGTGAGGTTAGGAAGTTCTAGCACTGAAATCCCCTAAACCGTACCGCCTAGATTTTTGGCCTGGATTAAGAAACTTTGATGACATTTTAAGTATTGTGGGCTTACCTAGTTGTTATATTGGTGGTTTGCAGATGTTTTCAATATTTATTTCAATTGATTTTTAATTTTTGCTACTTTTTCCATTTTTATCACAATTTCTCGCATCAAAATTTTTACGATAAATTTCATTTTTGGATTTTCCAACGTACAAATGCTGACTTGTTTCATTTCTTCTCATGGCGTGCCTTAGCCATGGTTGCTGAGATAAGAAATATGCGTATAGAGCAAAAAATCAGTGATCATGAGTGAAATTTACCATGGTCCGGTTTTGGAGCCCCTTTTCTCAGACGGTATTTTTGACTTCTTTCGCAATTTTCTTTCTCACGAAAATTTTAATGGCTCAAATTTTAAACCAAGGCAAGTTTTTGAAGGTAAGGGTTCTATGTACATGTTGATATACAGTTTTTTAAATTTGATCAATTTTTAGCTTAGTTACAGCCTAAAAACAAAACAGCGGTCCGGTTTTGGTTCTCTTCCTCTATAAATATAGCGAATACGTTGTCGATTCAAATTAGATGATAGAATGTAATTTCTCTCTCTCTCTCTCTCTCTCTCTCTCTCTCTCTCTTTCTCTTTCTCTTTCTCTCTCTTTCGTTCCTTTAAATTTAAAATCCAAAAAGCATTCAGAAAGCGCATCGCGCAAGGTGCCTGGCGACACGACAAAGTGCTTGTCCGAGTGACGAACATGCTACAACTATTTATTAAGTCGCCTAACTAATTGCCTTAAAAGGCCGACACTCAATGAAAGCAGCCACGAACACTTAAAAATTAGTTGCAATCACCAGCACGAGTTTGATGTTCCGGGGTCTTCAAAAACCCGATGTTCTGATAGCAACGAGGATCGTAGATTCAGTGATTTTATATGTATAGTGAGCGCGTTTTGAATGGCCGAGCACCTTCGAAAACCACCCGTGACCCTAGAGATGCTTATCATCAATTAATTCGGTTAGCCTGGTGCATACGCATTCGCTCTGAATCAGGTGATGGAATATAATTTCTCTCTTTCTCCCTCTCTCTCTCTTTCTTTCTCCCATTCTCTCTTTCTCTCTATCTCTCACTATATTTCGTTCCTTTTTTTTCGGAGCTCCTGTTAACTCGGCTAATATACGATCACCCGATCCTTATTACCTCTATCGTCATAGACAATCTCCGGAAGCACTCTTTTTGACTTCCTGCTCTGCGCAGATGCTTGCTCACTCCGTTCAGAAGTGTTGATGTTGGTATATAATCGGATAGGTAAAAGCTATTAATTTACCCTTCGTGGCGCATACTGCGATGAGGCCCGGGCCAGGGCCACACACCGAACTAGCTGTATGACAATATTTTGATTTCAGTAAAAAAAAAAATTCAACCGGGAATTCTTACCATATCCGATACATTTCTTGTTAATGCAAACAACCAAACTTACATTCCTGTTGAAATTCATGTTGAGAATTTTTCTGGTACTGACGAATTTTCCAATTCATTATTCAAACATAATTTCTATTGAAAGGGAGGTTAACACCTGTATCTAACCTGTGTTAAATTACTCATTTTTTGGTACAACTTCCTCCTACAGTTTTACAGTTAGGGAAATGAAACTTTGCTAACCTAACCTAACCACATTTAAAGAAGTTCAACTTTTTTTCCATGGTTGCAAAATTTTTTAATAAGATTGTCCAAAAAATGTCATATTTTTTTTTCTAAATTATGATTTTTAAACTATGCAACTTATATTACAGAAATATAATGTGGTTAACATTGTAGATCTGCTTCTGACGGTAAATGGAAAAAAAATGATGATCGTTTTAAGTTGAATGGTTCTCAAGAAAAGTGTACTGAAAAACAAAAATACTAATTGTTTGGGAGAGAAAAATGAAAGTCATGCCGACAAAATTAGAAAAATCAGTTTCAAGCGCAAAAATTATGAAAAAAAAGAAAAGAAAAAATGGAAATAAATCATCAAAGATGTATTAGATCATTTAAAGTGCTTTAAAACATGCAAACCCCCATGAATATCATATCATAATGCTCAGGACGATGTTAGAAACAATAAAAAATAAAAAACGAAATTTGAAAAAATTGCAATTTTTTTGTCTTAGTCGCCCTTCAAGACGAATTATATCTCAATTGGTAAAATATTGATTAGAGTTCATTTATTGAATCATGCATCAGGCCTTATTTGGCACAGCCACTGTGAGCAAAGTTTTCAATGCATTCCCGGGTCTTTTGAGTCATTCCCAGGTGAAGATCGTTTCAGAAGAATTTACCGTTTAAACCTCTTCCTTGCATGCGTGGAGGGATGCGCTGCTGTTAGTCATGAAGAAAATCCACGAAAATAAGGTTAATAAGGTGTCATGTCTTTACTGGTTGCATTGCGACGACTATACTTGCGCGAAAGATGAAAAAACACTCCTTCGCGCATGTGTACAAATAGCTGTAAACAGGGAACTCTTCTGAAACGACTCAGAAAGCTTTGAACGCCTCTTAAAGAGCAAATAATCTTCTGGTGTTGAAAGGGTTTGTCATATTTTCATGTTCCTCTCCAAATATGATCATCAATGGAGCTCTGGTAAGCTTTTTCGACGAATCGTATCCGGTTTGAAATTACGCAGGAGGAATAGATTTCAAAGAAATCCTCGAAGACCCTGAAAGAAGGACTCAAGGTGAATCCAACTGTAGTCTTTCCAAGCTCTCGAGCCTCGCAGAATTCGACGAATTATACCAGATCGCTTTCAAACCAACCACGCTTATTCCGTCAATAATCGCAACTTATCAAAAAGCATAAATGTTCCATAGCAAAAGAGAAGTGTCCTCCTTTGTTTTTCAATGATGACCAAATTGGTAGATTGGAAGTGCCATTATAATACAGACCCACTTAAAAAAAAAAAAAAAAAAAAAAAAAAAAAAAAAAAAAAAAAAAAAAAAAAAAAATGGGATTGTTTTGTTTTTTTACACTATGACACAAACAATGGTAAGTACCCACCAGGTACCTGCCAATCAAGGATATAAGGTTGTAAACCCAGGATCCTTACGAAATCAGATGGAGGTTCTTGAACTCTTCGGTGCCCATCGCACGAGCGCGGTTATTTCTGTTTACGAGAAGGGTGTTGACTGTTGAGCGGTGCGAGGGGGCGAGGGGAGGGTGAGGGTTATCACACGAGGTGACACAGATCGTCAGCGGGCAGGTTACGAAATGAAGGTCCTGGGTAACAAATGGAGAGAAAGGGACGGTACAAGGCCCTCTTGTTTTTTATCTCTCTCTCTCTCTCTCTCTCTCTCTCTCTCTCTCTCTCTCTCTCTCTCTCTCTCTCTCTCCCTCTCTCTCCCTCTCTCTCCCTCACTCTTTGTCTCTCTCTCTCTCTCTCTCTCTTCTCTCTCTCTCTCTCTCTCTCTCTCTCTCTCTCTCTCTCTCTCTCTCTCTCTCTCTCTCTCTCTCTCTCTCTCTCTCTGTCTCTCTCTCTCTCTCTCTCTCTCTCTCTCTCTCTCTCTCTCTCTCTCTCTCCCTCCCTCTCCCCCTTTCTTTCAATTTTTCCTTCCCCTCTCTTCTATTCTCTCATTTCGAACGGGACTCCACATAAAGGAATTTTGCAATGCTCAAGAAGTAAACACACAGCTAGAGTCTTTGCATTGCAGGTCGCACCTTTTAAAAAATAAAAAAAACTAAATAAGAAAAGACTAGGCCCGTCCCGAATCGGAGGGTTGAAGAGTTGAAGACTAGCAGCGAATGGCTTGAAAAGACCTTTGGCATTGCGAAATAGCTCTTCTTTGCATCACTGCGAGGCGCTTAAGCCCCCCCCCCCTCCCCTCCGTCAGCCGCAAGCGAAAGCGCGCGTTGAAAAAATTAATACTGCGCATCAAAATAAAATTGTATGATTTTGATTAGGCGAGCGTCTCCAAGGTCGCCGGTGTGGCGTTTCGTTTCACCGCTCAAACCCTCCCTTCTTCCAGTGTTGCCAGATTTATACCAACATTTTATCTAAAGTTTTTGAAACAATCGAAAAAGCTCTGAAAGCTTGGAATGCCACAAAGTTCACCTCGTTCTTCTTGGTAAATATGGTAACACCTGAAACAAACAAAAAAACGGATTTGTTTGGTTTTTTAAAATTTCAAAATATTTCTGTAACGAATAAATTGGGTCGGTTTTGATTTTTGTTTTGAGGACAGTCAGTTCACAAACCTGCAATTTATTTCTACACCCATTTTAGAGGAGAAATAACAAACCCACTTTTCCCTTGGGTTTACTTTAAAATGGTTTGTCAAACGTAGAGTACTATTATGTAGTGAGTTAAGATTACAGGGTAGTCAACCCTTGATTGGTCAAAGAGTTTTAGGCTCTGCGGACACCACCATTGGATGCGTATTGTTCACATTTGTTCACCAAAGTGACTTATTGGTTCTTTACATCCCAGTGGCGGCTCGTGCAATCTGACAACCGTGCACTTTTGCCATTTAAACGTATGCAAAAAGATCGATACTAGGTGAGGCGCTGCGCCTCACCAAGTAATCGATTATTATACACAGTTTTAAATGGAGGAAATCCTATGTTGCCAGATTGCACGAGCCGCCGCTGTTACATCCTCAACGGAGGTTCCACTGTGTTACATGGATAAAAGAGTTAATTGTCAATAAACCTGTTCATTTTAATCAACCTCAAAAATGTCTGTAATGCCCAAAATAATCTTTAGAAGCGTAAATAGATGCCGATCAGCAAAGTCAGCGAAATATTACGCCATTAAGAGCTCTACGGCACTGTAATCTTTGCTTTGGACGGAAACACAGCAACCTGCAACGGCCCTCTGAATGTAAACAAATGTGAAAAATCTCAACCATTAACGGTGCCTATTTAGTTTCAATTGTCTTAAAGGGTGTCTCCACCTGCGAATTTAAAAGCGCGAATAAACTGATTGAGCCAATGAGCTGCCTTGAAATCGATAAGTCGAGTCCGATGTATCGACAACAAAGAAGCTTATTGGCTCAATCAGTTTATTCGCGCTTTTAAATTCGCAGGTGGAAACACCCCTTTAGCTCTCTACATCTACATACTGACTTTGGACTCTAATCGAAAAGCAAAGTTTGCAACAAGACCATTAAAAAAAACCACGATTTTGTTTTTACATTGATTAAAAAATACAGGGTATTTCCTTCATGTGGCAACCCTGCTTGTTTCCTGACATCCTCCACCTGCCTTTTCATCATCTTGCTATTTCAGAATTCGCACCAATGTAAGGTTATAGGTTTTGCGCATACGGTTGCCAAAGGGATACTATTTCATCAAAGCAGTATATAAATGCTTTTAACCAGTCCCGGGGTACCAAACAATGGCCGCGATGTCTAATTGTATGCCGTGTTGTTCAAAAGTCAAGGATACACAATAAGTATTCTGTTTATTTATTATCTTATCATATGTAAGCGCATGCCCAGAGTCCAAACGCCTCAATGTGCATCGAAGTATGCAATTTTCCGGAAATTTCATACGAATATAGAAATCAAGATTGTAAACATCAGTAAAAAGGAAGATAACTTAAAAACTGTATGAAATAATTCATTTTAGAGCTTAAAATGAGTAAAATAAAATGGTTTTCGAAAGAACAACGATTAAAAATCAACAAAATATAATGTATTTATAGCAAAAGAACAACAAATTTATATGTCCGAAAAAAACCATGTTTCTACCCTGTGTGCGCCTGCTGGACACAAGCCCGTTTTACGCAACCGCGGCGAAAATGTGGAAATCGAACTCTTTAAGAAGTTGGTAGTGGTGTATTAAGGGGGAGGGGGTGAAGGGACGAAAGGGTTAAGGAAAAGGGTCATTCGCACGCTATTGTCATCAAAATAGCGCGCGTCAAAGATGGCCGCAACCTATATACGACCAAAAAAGATTCAGAACTGAATTTAAATACGGGCATCCGATTGAAAAAAGTAATCCAGCATGAATGAATTATTGCACCGGTTGTACAAATCAGTTTGCGGCCGATCAATGAATGAAAATGAATGAATCACATTAACAAATGAATGCATTTACAAATCGGGAACGTGTCGCGTAAGGGGTTAGTGCATTTGCACATAATTACGCATATTTAGTTCGTTTCTCTATTTGATATTATATCTATAACAATATGATAAATCTATCTATACTGTATTATAATACAAAGAGTGTCTCATTCATATTTTCAGGTGTCTATACTCATAGAGAAACGCACATAATGCTTGTATGTAGCGGCACGTGCTTGGAGCAGTCATCAAGTTCGGATCAAGAAATAGTTTGGACAAAACCCCTTCCATTACTTGAGTTATGCAACTTGTGTAACCGGACTGGCCGGTCAACCGCATGCTATGTGATGTATGAAAACCGATGAAAATTTCCGCATATTATTAGATTGATTTAGTAATTTAATGGCGAGGCACAAGCGCGTGGTTTCGATATATTGCTTGGTTCTTGATAATATATTGGTCGCACTTAATGTCTTTCGGGCGACGGCACGTGCTTTGAGCAGCCATGCATCAAGTTTGGATCGAGAAATGGTCCCTCAGACGGAACCCTTTCGATAACTTGGATTATGGAACCAGTGTAACCGGATCGCTCGACTGTTTGCGATTTTGTGTATCACCGATGAAAATTCTCGCTTACTCTTCGATTGGTTTAGAAACGCTAACGTGACATGAAAAAAAAAAAATGATTTCAACGGATTGCTTGGCTCTTTAACAAAATATTAGAAGTATTAGGAAGTGATTCAAATAAGCGAATTCATATGCCTGGTATGAAAATTTAGTCAATAAAGTATGTGAGTCAAAGCACTATTTTCAAATTTTAACTTTTAAGACGTTCAAAGTTACAGTATTTGTAAAGCTCTTTAAACCTAAATTAGAAACGTCAACTTTGAGTTTATTGTTTTGTATCGACGGAAAGATGTATGCAAGCTATAAGCGCATCGTTACGTCACACAAAATCAGTCAATATATATAACTAGTGGGGTCAAACAAACAAACTAGTGAGAGCTAGCTCAGTGCTTAACAAAATAATTATATCAATAATGAATGGTTTAAGACCATTTTCCATCTTTAACCACCAACTTTTGTATATTTTATGACTATTTAAAAAAAAAATGCGATTCAGAAAACATATGAATATTTTATTCATGTTCATTTTTGAAAGTGTGTTAGTTTTTTGTTTTTTTCTGCTATTTTTGATCACAGTTAAAAAAAAATCAAACCATACTGATCCGAAGTATTAACATTAAATTTCCTAATTTCCTAATTCATTGAACCGATTTCTATCTGTGACCTAAAAGTTTAATAAAAACACAAAGAACCTTTTGAGGTAATTGTTGTCCAAACTCGAGAAACTCGGCACGAATGTCGGCTATGTCAGTACTTTCATTGTCATGAATTAGAAGTAAGAAAATGCGATTTTTTTTGGGGGGGGGGCTTGAGTTTCAGACAACACCCCCCTCCCCGTGGGATCATAAAGCTTAAAATTAACAAAACCATTTTTCGATCACGATTTTTAATATTAAAATTTTTAAATTGTCTAATTTTCAATTTATGTAATTGGGCTGTACTACTTTCCTTTATTTTTGCTTCTATACAAATAGTTTAAATTAAATTGGAAATTACAAAACTTTGAGCGTTATGAACGCACGACTATATATATTAGCGGTATCCACGGCCATATTGTAACTTTATTTCGTCTACGCAGCGCGTTAAAAAGATCCGCCCCTCATTTATGGTGGGAAAAGTCGCCTCCATCCTAATCACTCGTGCGTGAAAATATCGAGCATTTGGGTGCGCGGTTTATATAAGTGTGTCTGCGTGAGCTTGATCGAATATTATATAGCATTCAGCTGCAAGCCGCTGTTTAAAGTCCGAGCCCCTCCCCCCCCCTCCCCCCCCCTCCCCCCCAATCCCGAGATGGAGTAAATTAAGAGACCATAATCCAACGGCTCTTGGAACTGCATCGTGTAGTGCGACCTCATATCAGCGCTTCTCGTGTTTTTACAGCAACCAATTGGATTTACTCGACAAAAAGTTTTTGGGGTCGCCTTTTTTAATGGGAAATTCAACGCTCTCTTTAATGGCTGAAAAAAAATCGTTCATTACATTTCTTCTCCTCCCCCCCCCCCCCCCAAGATCCTCACGCTCTTGATTTCCATTCCTTTTATCGGAACGTTTCAATTGAGGCCATTGACCGAAAGAAAGGCTCATGAAACAACATATGTGCTCTTCAGAATTAATCCTCACTTTACCACGCAACGATATTTTTTCGGAACGAGCGTACCTAATATTTTTATGGTTGTCTCTTCCGACAAAAACCTTGTCTACGCTTTTTTTTTTTTTTTTTTTTTTTTTTTACCGACCGCCCCTCAGTGGTCTGAGATCGAAAAAAGCATCTAAAAATCAGAGAATGAAAGTCATAAAAAAAGCCATCGTTTTCTACCTTTTAAGCCTAGTTAAAACTTTCCAGTTATACATAACTAGGTTTAAATTATTTGGTTACAGTGTTCTCTAGTTTTGATTAGAATTGGTCTTGAAAGTTTATAAATGATTCAGAGCTGCCGTTTTGCGTAGATTTAATGGCATTTTGAAATTCACCGAAGATTCCACCGACCGGTTGAGAAAAGATTACAGACTTTAGCTCAGTGTATGTCTGCGATGCACTAAAATACTAGCTTTATAGCGTTAGCGTTAATTATCTTTTTTCAACCGGTAGAGTCATCGATAACTTTGAAAACTTGCGGATATTATAATTAATTATCGGCGTTTCCACCGATTGAAAAAAAGAGTACAGATCAGAATATTTTCGTGCATAACAGTCATATACACTGAATTGCACTCAGTGATCTTTTCTTAACCGGTGAAATCATCGGTGACTTTCAAAATGTCATTAAATCTACGCAAATTGTCAGCTATGAAATGATTATAGATTATTATACTATATAGTAAGATGAATTGATGAGGAGTTTATAGTCTGATCCTTGGCCACTTTTTGAAGATCTCAGACTATAGTGCGCCATAGCGCTTGGAGGTCCAGAGTTTATAGGTTTCGACTTCTTTAATCTTCATACCTTTTCCCCCCAAACTACATAAAAAAGAGGAGAGCCATATAGTTTACTCCAAAAGAAACCGCCAAATGCAAGGAAAAAAGGATACGGTAATAATATCAAATAATTGTGGCATAACCGAACTGTTTTGGGCCTCATACTTTTTCAAACGAAATGCAGCTCTATACACACACCCTCTCCTCTACGCATAGAAAATTGAATAGGAATGAAGTTTTTATCAAAAGTTGTAAGGTCAAAAATAATAGTTTTAGTCATATATTTTTGAACTCAAAAGACCTAGATCTAAAGATTATCATTAAATTGGTAAAAATATCATGATGAATACACCGGTATCGTTAGAATGTCTGCCTGCCTCGATATGCAATGTGCAGTACCTTGAATCGAATAAGTCTATCTAATCTCCAGGATTGAGCTCCCCCAGGATCGATTCTTTTCCATGGGTTTATATGGAGGAGGCATCGATACATGGCATCTCACGAATTCGAAGTTACCCCGGGTGACCAAACCTGTATCTATCTCTATAGTATCTCCAATCCATACCGACTGTATTTCTTGGTTTCCCATTCAGTCTTTCACCGTGATTATAGTGACCAGATCATCGGAACCAGGTGGCTCTTCACCATTACCGAAATAATAGTCCAAACCATCAACACTCAACAGCAAATAGAAAATGACCCTGAGCCTGTCCCCTTTTGCCCGGACCCCGGCTCACAAAGGGAGAGAAGGGTATTTATATTATAGAGGTGGTTATGTTTACGAGCCATTAAAAATTGGGTAAACATGAAGGGTGAAACCCTCCCTTGATCCATTTCATCGATCGATTAGCGTTTAAATGGAATAGTTTTAAATCGATAGGTATATTTATTTAAATAGTGGCGTTTCACTCGCAAGTATAAATCGATATATTTCTGCCGGATACCTATATTTCTAATATCATTAAAATTAACCCTGTAGATTGGCAAGGTGTACATTAGCCCCTCAAGCGTAATGTAATTGTCGGTCGTCGTCGTCGTCCCCCCCCCTTCATATAATACAGCATATTAAAAGGCTTAAAACCTTTATACACGCGGTGGTAGATATTCAATTATTGAAAGTAAGGCTTTAAGTTTGTAGGTACGCTGGTACGTGATACCCTTTTCAATACGCAAAAATCTCAAAAACAGATGCGATTGCCTTTCGGGAAAGATGTGAAAGGACTGAGAACCGGCGACGTTGTCAAATTTCTAAGGAGGAATCTCTACTTAATATGCTAGCGTATTCTGGATTTATTTAATCTCACTCTCGCTAACAGTGGTGGTCCGTGGGGGGGGGGGGGTACAGTGTGGGATATGACCGAAATAGCTAGACAAAAGTCGAAAAATCAATGTGATCAAAATGAGGTAAAATTGGTCTTAAATGATAGCTGAGAGTATACTGATCACGAATATATGCATCAATGTTACGATTTTATGATGAGGTAAATAGTTACAGAGCTTGAAATCTACGCTTGATTGTGGTATTGATGTAAACAGTTGGAAGCCATTGTTAACGCTGAATAGTTTATGTCGATTTACTGTCTAATTAAGTGAAAAAACAAATCAACTATTGAATGAATATCGTAGAGGAAGGTATGCAGATGCGTTTTGACACATTAATTTTCATTGTAGACCTTATTTAAAGTTTTTTTTTTCAAGCTGAAAGAGTGATGGTTTTTAGACGTAATTTTTCCGCGAAACCTCATTTTTATTAGATCGTAACTTTTGTTACCCGCATTTACCCATTAAAAGCGTTAGATAATATGAAAGCCTGTATCTCAGAGAACAAATCCATCTAAAGTTTAGTTGCAACTTTTTGCAACCTTCGGAGTTATCTTCATTTTAGTAACTGCGTTCCACTCGATTTTGACGATGTTTTTCTCCTCTGTGATGCTCACGGCTCGGCCACACGCTGTCTCACAGTCCAAGTGGCGCTGTGTTCTTACTATGCTCGTCGCACGTGCACCTTCCGCATACCTGCGTGTTACTCTAGTGAATATGAACTGGACATCTAGGCCGAAGTCCTGGGTTCGACTCCCGCCTCCGAAATTTTTTCCGCCGCATTTCTCCGTTTGAATCGATTTAAAGTAATCGCTTCTTCAAGGAATTAATTGTTTCGAGGAAAATCGATTGTTTTGCACATATTTAAATGGAGAAAAGCCAGTGTTGCCACATTGCACGTTTCGCCTCCGATGAAATTATTTCGATACATTTTAATGCATTTTTTTTTTTTAATTTATCAAATGTCATTTGAAAGTTTTTTATTTTTCTTCTCGAAAATAATTTGAAAGTCAGATTTAGACGCAAATTTTGTGGTTCCGGACGGAAAAAAACAGCTCTTGCAAAAAAATAATGTCTCAAAGAGCAGATACTGACGATAATTGTTGAAATACTTTTATCAAAACCACGTTAGACGTTAGAATTTTAAAAATCTGACTTCATATTCGAAATCAGCGACCTAAAAAACTCCCTAAACCATGATTTTAATCATGAACAAGGGTGGGAAGACTTTTGTCTAGCTATTTCGGTCATATCCCACACTGTGGGGGGAGGGAGGGGGGTGGGAGCTCAAGCCCCATCCTCCAGATTTTTCTGGAAGGAGAGGGTTTTAAGTAAGTGAAAAAAAGAAGGAAAAACTCAAAAAAAAAAGAGGAAAAGAAAGAAAATGAAGAATAAAAAGGAATTGGAGATATATAAGGACAAAACGCTAGAGAAGAACCGTAACTTCCCTCCTCTTGCAGTTTTCTAAACCACTCCTAAAAAAAACATAAATAATTCTAATAATGAAAAAAAATAATTATGAATTTTCGATCTTCCAAGCCCCTCCCCCCCCTTCATTTTTTGACCCACGGACCGCCACTGCTCGCTAAGAATGAGTAAGTTAAAAAAGAATAAAAATATGGGGGTTTAGTTTCATTTTTTATCCTTGTCTAACATGTGTGTTCTACTGGAGTAAAAGAGGGACGAAGAATTTCTCTCCTTGCATTACACACACACACACAGACATACAGTTTGTCTCCATGTAAAATCTTTACCGATGTATCTGTCAGTTTGGCAACGTCGCGTCGCGACCGCCAGGGAATCTTCTTATAATTTCTTTGAAAAGAGATTATCCGAAATTAGATCCTTGGTTCGGTACCTTTTATTTCCGTGTTTGAATGAAAAATGGATTTCTTTTGGCCTGCGCTCACTCAATTCTCTGCGCGTTATCGCTGCGCTGTGTCGCGGTCGCGTCGCGTTGAAGCTCTTCAAACTCAACCCTTCAAGTACGCGAGGAGATGTTGAGTTCAGAGACACGTTATACGCTCGTGCTGCAGAAATGCACGAGTCTTCTCTTCATTGAGAGCCGGATTAGGCACCCGCTTAAGCTTCCAGATTCACAGGTAAGACGTAAGGTAAGGTCCCTTTTTATAAAAAGGTGCAAATGTTTTATAGTGGCTGTCTGGACTCAGAAGAATTTTTAAGGATTTGAGTTTTGGTTTTGGAAGGATTTGCCAGATAAAGGAACTGAAATAAATTTCAGAAAAAAATGCAACATTTTCTCAACTTGATAATTTTATCGGAATTCTTTGCCTAGTTATAGCCACTCTTTTTTTTTTTTTTTTTTTTTTTTTTTTTTTTTTATTGTACAATTTCGCAATTAACAGATTCGTACATACAAATTTCAGACTTACTTACTAGTCTATACAATTTTGATTTTATCGTATCGGTGATACATAGTAACATCCACTTTTATCAATGATAAATAAATAAAATAAAAATAAAAATAAAAACAAAAATAAATAAAAATGAAAATAAATAAAATAAAATACAATTGGTGGATAGGTATAAAAATAAAAATAAAAAATAAAAAGAAGTTAAATCTAAAAACTAAACAAATAATTAAATAAATAGACAAAAATAAAATGAAATAAATATAAAAATGATTCAGTAAAAAGTGGGAAAAACTTAACAAGTATAGCTATTTACATTCATGCTGTTTGTTTTCTCATGAATTCTCACTTATCTAAGAGATGGTCTCTGGCGGTAAAAACAGGCCAAGGCGCGCTCTAAATTTTTATAAAATACGGGGTGGAGAGCTCGTGTGGCTTCCTTCTTTTTAGCCTTCTTACATCTCCACACCAATCCAGGAGCATAACCGCTTCCGGGTTTGGGTGGGCATGTAGTCTAGTTTCATATAATTGTTGTACATCCTAGAGATGTACGTTTCAATGATTTCTATTCCGAGTTCAGCCCTAATATTACTGTTACTCTCAAGCCACTCTAAAACACTCGACAGTGTTTCAAACCGAATTCTACTGGATTAATTACAATATTTTATTCAAGGTGAAAAAATACGAGGCAAAAAACCAAAATCATATTGTCCATGCTGCCTGACTTCGGAAAGGATTTAAAACATGGTGTAACTTCACTATATGAAAAGTTATAAAGCTCGTTGGCAGGGCCGGATTTACCCCTCTCAGCGCTCTAGGCCAAAAGTTTTTCGGCGCCCCTTCGGCCTCCCCAAATTCCCGCTTGGCCGGACTTCCTACCCCCCCCCCCCCCCCCCCTCACGGATAAAAAAGATTAGTGAAAATAACCACACGGATACCTGATTTTGGCACCTAAATGTTATGGTAAACTTGACCAGAAGTATGGTACATTTACCGATACATTGAGTAAATTCGACATGCAATCAGATAACATCACCTAGTACCTAGTCAAAACATAGTATACTTCTGGTTAACATTACCATAACATCTAGCAGGTGCCAAAATCAGGTATCCGTATGGTTATTTTCACCGTAGTTTTTTTCTGTGCTTCTACTGCATTTTTTTGTTCTGTCGCGGCCCTTATAGCCCATCGGATCGGGTCGCCGCTCAACACAACTACACAAGAGAACCAAAACAAGCAGGGAAAATCCCAACACGCAGGTGTTGGAAAAGCGTGCCACTAAAGTCTGAACAGCTTTAATGCTTTTGCTAGCAATGATAATTCATCAAAGAGGAACCATGTGACATGGAGCTGATCTCGAGAAAATTGAGTCCAAAGTTGAAGAGCTAGCATTTAAACAAAAAACGCGGAATTACTTACGTTTTGATTTCATTCAACTACCGTGTTATGTTTTTGCTTTTCAACACCGGAAAAGTGGAATTTCCTATGCAGGAAAGGTACCTACTTAATTTTTAGCGTTTAAAGTGACTTGGTTCCTTTCTTCTTTTTGTTTGGCATAATCACGAAAAACGAATCTCTAAGAGAAACCAAACGGCAGAGTTGGTTTACACTGTTGATATTTTAAAATCTGTTAATCCGGACTTAAGTCCGTTCCCAATTCTATAAAAGGAACCAAGTCGGAGTTGGTTCCTTACGTGACTCGGATTAAGGTTTAAGAAAAAGGAACCAAGTTCTCATTTTATTTCATCACATGGACAATGACTTCAATGAGGCTTCAATGAGGAAATAGTTGTTATTAGAAGAAGCACTTGTTGCTTCGAGATTGAGTATTGCTAGGTCTATCAATCAATAACTCAATTTTATCAAAAATGTCACTCAGTTCTTTTGTGACAAGTGCTGTCCAATTGAGCTGATTTGGTGAGAAATGATGAAAAAAATAAAAGATCAGATGTATCTATAAGGAGATGAGTCAAAGGCGTTGTTTTTTGTGTTCGTTTTTTGATGTTTGTTTTCAAAACTTTGGAGGGCTCTAGCTCAGAAGAGAAACATTTGCAGCACATATTCGTGTAGGAAAATAAAGCCTTATATATGTGTTGACCCCAAAAATACACTCCATAAGTTTGGCACTTAAGTTTTGAAACACCCTATATTCTTGATATTTTGCTCCCCCCCCCCCCCCCCCCCCGCCACCCTTCACAGAACACAACATCTTGACCATGCAAATTTTTAAAATCACAATTTGACTGTAGAGATATTTTCTTCCCCTCCCCCCACCCCCTTTCAACGAAAAAGGGGAAAATGGATCGCCTATCTTTGATGTTCGTCGTATGCGCGTGCAGAGATTGTTCGGCTTTACGACTGCCATTTTGGCTTTCTTTATAATGCGTTTTGTGGGTTTATTAATGGATTTTATGACTATTTGATGCCGCCAATGTAATTTTCAGGCGATTTTACATAAAAATCAAAACTCTATAGCGCTGTAGCAAAAGTTTGCAACAAACCCATTGAAAGCTGAAAAGAGAAAATTATTTGATAAGGCTCGATCTTTTTTACCCACATAAAGTATAGACAATAGATATTTCTAAATCCCTCCACCTTTTAAACGGCTTGTTCAGGGATCAAAAATGAGGTTGCGTTCTTTTGAAGTCAAAAAGTGTCATATTCGGAAAAGCCGTGATTCTAAATAATAAACAGTTTTTTTCTTCTTTTTTCCGTTTTAGGTGCTGTCAGCACTTGTTGCGATTGTCACGATGTAGATATGTAATATGTATAAATGGAACACTTGCGAATTCATGAAAAAATAATCCTTTAATATACAGAACTAACCGTTTCAGGTGCCCTTTACACGTCAAGTATTCTAGGGGTATAGATTATAGTAGGTGTGGAGGTTTAAGACGTTTGTGGATTTTAATTCCCCCTCTCCCCATTTATTTTGTTGAAAAGTATCGAAAGTTTACAGTTAAAACTAAGCCTATAACGCATTGTAATATGATTTTTTTTTCTGTTGCCGTGGGTCGATATCATTTTTCGTTTTGGAAAAGCAAAGTTTCATATGGACCTATAATTTCCAAAATTTGAAGAGGCTTCCAGTAAAAAATACTGTACACGCGATAAACTTTTTAGGATAGGTAAATAAGTTATTCCAGAGTCAATTCCATAGCCGCAGGGAGGAGGCTGTCCAGGGGTGGAAGACACGCGACAGCCCCTCTCACTTTTTAGAGCTATTAATGCGAATTTTAACCCCCTCCCTTTGTTCTGGATTTTAAAAACCTTTTTTTCAACAAAACGCCCAAAATTTCCTCAAAAATCCCTTGATTGCATAGACGCTCATTAAGGGGGTTTTTAATTTGCCGATCCCCCAGAATTTCAAATGTTTCCAATGACCAAGACCTGTTTAGTGTGACGTCATGAAAATAATTGGTTCCAAAAAAAGGCTCCGTCTCACTCGCTCTCGTGGGTTTTCCCATATGAAATACGATCCAAATTTTCAAATACAAGTGCTAGTAAACAACAAGTTCTTTGCACCATAGTTGTGTTTATCACACCATTGGGTTCCACGTCCCTTATAAAAATTTCCGATTGTTTCAATGAATTTTCCGATATGATATATATTCCCGCGCTTTATTTCCCATAAAAATAATCGAAATTTTATAGAGACAATCGGTATTCGTGTAGATTCAAGAGCGCTGACTATAGCAACGATAGGTCTTATGATTGAAATAAGACGAAACACATCTATGGTTCTATTCTTACAGTTTTACCAGCCACTTTTTTCTCAGTGATAAAATGTGAGCTCGCTACCACAAACTTTTTGAAACATCGCGCAACAATGCACAATCACAGCTATATCGAAGAAAGTCCTATGTTTTGTCTTTTTCACACTCACAGTTTCTTATGAGCACAACATTCTAGGATATAGGCTCATCAGCACCATCACGACATGTGTTATACCTCGAACAATAGCTTCGATACGAAGAGAAGTTAGAATGATTGAGTGTCATGGCGGTGATACTCCCATAAGAGACCGTGAGTAAGACGAGGACAAAACGTAGAACATCTTTCGGTATAACTGTGATTGTAAATTCGCTTGTGATCTTTTAGGAATTATGTTAGAGTGAAAAATACTTTAAGGTACGTGGAATCTAATGGTGCAATAAAATTTGAGAAAACTGTGCTTTAACTAGCATGAATATGCGTTCGAAAATTTGGATCTGATTTCTTATAGGTAAATCAACGAGAGTGAGCGAGATAGAGCATTTGTTTGGAACCTATTTTGATGGTGACGTCATCACTAAACAGGTCTACTAAAGGATATGAATGAGCCCCTCTCTTTTCTATACCCCCCCCCCCCACTCTTCATCAATACCTCGCCGTCACTTCTTTTCGATACCGTCGTCAAACTGATGTTGACACTTTTATGAGTCCTCAGACCCTCCGAGATCCGAGACACAAAGCCTCTCTAACACCCTCTCTCTCCCACACATTCACAAATCTCTCCGCTTAATGAACCGTGAAGAAATCTCGTGACCGGTGGAGCCCAAAACCGAGGGGCAAAGAGGGTTTCTGTGAAGGATGTTTCCACCCCCCTCCTGCCTTGGAATTTTGACTCATAGGTTGGCACAAATGACTTAGGTTGCTGGACCTGTATGGAATTCTCGTTTGAAGGAATTCGACTTTGACGCTTAATAACTTATTGAAATTAACAGGAATACCAAAACTTTTACAATTTTAAGAAAATAGACGCCGAGACCTCCTGGATTGCAGCAATAAATTAACGATTAATGAAACCAGTTTTAAGAAAACACGTTTTTAATTTTTCAAACCTTTCCCGCCAAGGTTTTGCCATAAGCAAAGCATGCAACCTATATATTAGATATGAAAATGAAAACAAAAAGCGTACCGTATATATACGGCAAGCTTAAAAGGAACGAAAACAGTAAATTTTGAAAGACATTTCCTCACATTCGTTCAGTGTTACCAGATCGAGGGTAAAAAGCCGTATCGTCCCCACTTGAATCAATGTAAAGCGTGCGGCTTTTTCACCCCAATTTGGCAACGCTGCATTCATTTACAGCATTTTCTTTCTAGATTTTTTGCGTGAGTAGTCGTTAATCACTTCATCGTAGTCAATGTTCCTCGTGAAGCGCTGCTCGATAGTTCAGAGCTAAAGCAACCAATCGTTCTTGACCCATTGTTGCCTGAAGGTAATTTAAAACGCGTCTTAATGTATAAAAGGAACGTTCGCCGGTGCAGTTTGAAGACGCGGCAGATAGGACCATTCAGATGGCTTTTTCCACATTCGGGTAAATTTTCAGCAGATCATTCTGGTGAAGGAACTCACTCATTTCGTAAAAACTTAAAGTTTCACTGGTTTTCGATGTCGGTGTTCGTTGTCCTGCCAGAAATATCTTCAAATGTAAGCACTCGTTGACTAACGACGCTTCAAGATCTTCATGGTACGAACTAACTAGACTTAGAGCTTTATCTGAAATATACGCAGAATCACCAACAACGATCTCCTCTAAAAATCCGAAAAGAGAATGCAGATGCTCGTATTTGGATGCGTGTTCCCTCAGTTCAGTACTTAGAGAATCAATAATAATAATGAAGGTGTTTACACGAAAATTTTTCCTTCCAGTGAAAGAAACTTCTGTCTCTCTGGACTCTCGCCGGCTGCCAAAATTCGCCTCCTTTTCTGTTTAATGTCATATTTATATTCAAAACACCCTGACTTCTCTTTCGCGGCGCGGCGCGGCGCCCCTCGGACTGCGGCGCCCCTAGGCCCGGGCCTAGTTCGTCTTATGGGAAATCCGGCCCTGCTCGTTGGTCTAAAGATTCAACGAACGGTGGTTGATTCTTATTTAAAATGTCGATAGAATTGCCATGAACTCAATTCTATTATTAAGACTCGTTCACTAACCGAAATTCAGCTATTTTAAAATGCTATTTTGGTGGTATATTTCTTTAATGAAATTTTGGTCCGAATTTGTAAGCTTGCAATACATCACCGAATGCGTGTGGTACAAAGAGACAGTGTATGCCACCCCCCCCCCCTTCAGATTATTCCTCTAGCTTGGACCTCTAGGTCCCCTTCGGCGAGTCTGTTTGTGTACCGTCAACTCATGAGCAGCCCCAGAGTTACGGCGCTTATACATTTATCTTCCTGAAACAACAAAAAGTGTTCTCTAAGCTGTTCAATCCGCCTTCAATCTGATGAGATACTTCCCCAGCTCGCCAACGTACGAATAGTTATCTTATTTCTAATTCATGTAAGTACAGCTACAGGGCTGCCGTTTTGCGTATAATCAATGCTATTTTTCTTTTCACCGATGATTCCACCGGTTGAGAAAAGATTACACAGTTCCGTTCAGTGTATGACTGTAATGAACTAAAATACTCGCATCTGTAATCTTTTCTCAACCGGCGGAGTCGTCGATGACTTTTAAAAACTTGCGGATATTTTAATTAATTAACGGCGTTTCCACTGATTGAGGAAAGATTACAGATCAGAGTATTTTCGTACATTACAGTCACACACTGAACTGGACTGTGTAATCTTTTCTCAACCGGTGGAATCATCGGTGAGTGGAAAAATAGGATTGATTAGACGCAAAACGGCAGCCTTGTGTAAGTACGATGACGTTTATCTGCCGAGCCGCGACGGAGTTCTTAACGCCCGACAAACACTCCGGGAAAAGAAGAGTTCAACTTTCATAAAACAGTTATTTTGTATCTATGTATATTTTTTTTGGGCCAAATACTGTACAATCAAAGATATGTCAATGAAAAGCATTATATCATATTCATGATCCATTACAAGACCCTCAAGAAAAGGCAAGAAAGTAGACGGGGTGATTTACCCACTCTGAAGGATTTTTGTATTTTCAACCAGTTTGGAAGGAAAAATTGTTCTTAATGTAATCTAATAGCTTACCTTACGTGATTTCAGAAGAAGTGATTTTTTTTATTATTATTATTATTATTATTATTATTATTATTATTATATTACAAATAACTTTAACGTTTCAAAGTTTAAAATAATAAAAGGAAATATTTGTTACTGTCTTTGGAATAAAAATTTAGTACTTTTTTGGAAATTTCCTCGCTGAACATTTGAAAATAAAACAATTGGAAAGGGGGGGGGGCAGACATGCAATCATTTTTTAGTAATGGACTATATGGTTTTTAAAGATTTGAAAAATATTAAAAAATAAGCCGTCAGCAATGATCGTAAGAATGGGTCTGTTGCGTACTTTTGCTACATCAATATAACTCATTGTTTCTAACGTAAAATTCGGCGAAAATAACAATGCGCACATTAAAAACTTTCAAAATCCACTCATCAACTCAGAAAATACCTTCCATTTTAAACAACCCGCGCTACACTAGACACTATATCACCGACCTATAACTACGTAGATAGAACCATCTCGTTTATGTAAACATGAATAGAACTTACAAACATTGGAATGGTTCGTTTAGATGCGTACATTTCTTATATTATTTTGTAATCTTTGATAAACCTATAAAAGACCGGACAGCAAATGCAGCTTATATTTCACGTATTAAAAAAGAAATTCCATCATTTTGTATGTTGTTTACTTCTGCACGATGGTTCCGGCTATGTATTGTAATACCGGTGCATATAGTGTCTAGTGTAGCGCGGGCTGTATGAAATTGAAGTGATTTCCTGAGTTAATGAGTGGATTTTTAACGTTTTTAATGTGCGCATCGTTATTCCCGCTAAATTTTACATAAGAATCAAGGTTCTATATTGTTGTAGCAAAAGTATGCAACAGTCCCATTGCGGTGAAAATCTCTCCCCCCCCGGTTATCAGAAGGTGTAAAATACCTTCAGTATTCAAGGGATCAACTTGTTCTCAAACATAATATCACTCTCATAAGTCGAATCAACCAACCCATTCAATATGCAAGTTTATCATTTTTTTTTTTTTTTTTTTTTTTTTTTTGGGATTCAAATTATTTGTTTGTTCGATCAAACGGGCTCTGGAATATTATACCCCGCTGAAACAATATAGTTCATATTTTTTATGTAACGAATGAATGGCCGCCATTCTAACATTTGTAAAAATTCAGCCCTCGACCATCTCAGGTTGAATACAAAAAAGGAGGCTTAAATGAACCTGAACTAATTTATGGACAAACACAATTAAAACTCAGCGAAGTATACTCGGATATGCAAAGCTCGTCCAACGAGTTCAGCGCAACAGAGTCTCCGTAAATGGTCAAAAGAAAAAGTGCGGGTGGAGATAAAATGAAAGAGTGTTTGTTGCTTTTGTTTATTTACCTACGTGTGTTTCTATTTTATTCATCCGTTTATTTATTTATTTTATTTTATTTTTTTATTTATTTTTTTTTCAAAAGAGAAAATGAATAATCGCTTAATTATGTAAAAGAGAGAATGTGCAGGAGTTGAACTCATGAAATCAAATGCAAAAGAGACTCCTAATACTACCGAGAAAAGGGATTAAAAAAAAAAAAAAAAAAAAAAAAATGTTACACTATAATCTCGCGACACAAACAATTACCTCTGTTGCCTTTGAATTTTGTGTGCGCAAAGCGACAGTTGCTTTTTACATACACTTCAGATGAATTTATTATTCAAAAGGGTGCGGGTGGCTCCAAAGTACGGGTAAGGGGGTAAACAATTCCATTATTTGATAGAACGTGGCTGGCCGGCCATTGAGAAACAACTCAAAGCACCTTCAAAGGTCAAGTGTTCCTTTTAATTTACCTCCCTTACAAGGTGCCCTCTCATCTGCATCGCGTGGTGAAGAATGGAGATGCTGGCTTGCTCTCGGAGCTCAAAGGTTCGGGCCCTTTGAAACTCTAAACTTAGCCCTTCAAAGACAACCGGGGTATCTGTTTCAATAAACGCCTCGGTCTATCCATAATCGATGCTTCAATGAAGAATAGAAACGGAGCGTTTTCAGACCTGATGATTCTACTTTGTTCATGAATGGAAAAAAGTTGATTATTCAAGGGAATTCTTAATTCTATTTTGATGTTAAATGCAGAATCTTTAAGCGAAATTTTAAATAATTATCGTTATAAATCAAGGATCGAATAAGTAAGATGTTTATAGAGAGAAAATTAACCGAAGGCTGTACTCGAAAAAATGTTGATCAAAAATGGGGCTCTTACAAACTTTTGCTGCAGGTGACTGAAGAGTTGATTATTGCATGATGATCTGTGAAAATGACAATGAGTACGCTAAATAAACGGTAGGGAGTAAACCCACGAACTTTTTCTCACATCAAACTTAATATGAGAGGAAGGGGGGGGGGGGGTTGCTCAATGAAAAGTTAACACTCATATTCAATTTCATTCATTTTTACTGTGTGATACGAAAAATCCAGAGATTATCAGGCTAGGTGCTCATACTTTTTTGAAACTACCTTTTCACAAACAGAAAAAAACGCTTTGGTAGCGCTGACAAAACCTGCATGTGGTTGAAAAATAACCGAGCAAAAGACTTAAAGTAGAACTAACCGAAGGTGTTGTATGCCTAACTAAAAACATTTTGCGGTGTAAACCAAAGACTTGGTTGGCTCAAATGAAGTCTTTTTGCTGGGTCAATTCTCTACTAAAGATTTTGTAAGTGCTATACCAAAGTGTTTCGTCCCATTTTTTTTCTGGGCACTTGCGTGAATTTCGAAGCAGCACCTTCTGTATGAGAGATAGGCTACCTTTATATTGGAACATTATGGAACAGATACGGGTAAGGTGTGGCTCATCACACGTCATGTGTGCACTGTGCATTTCTAAACAGCGCCTGCAGAATGGAGGATAAGCAATACTCATAGCAAACACACGAGGCCCAAATGAGACACGACCAACCGCAGTGGCGCAGACACCGCACTTCCACCTCCCTTTAAGCCCCCCTCCCCCTCCCCCTCCCCCACCCCCCTTCTTCACCGTTAAATCGCATCCGAGCGCATCTCAATCCGTCCATGCCGATGCGACAATGACTCGACGAGCGCTTGCTGCGGATCATACGAAAGTAGCATGGAGCAGGATTGCCAAATTTACGGCTTTATTGTGTGCGTAGGAGGATTAGAGAATTTGTCTGGATTCTCATCTTCTATGCCATTTTAACACTTGAGAGAGAGAAGGACAGAGATAGATGCTAAAGTCACGTGACATGGGTGCAGCTAAACAATGGGGCTATTGCACACTTTTACTATAAGCGATAGAACAGTCGATTCTGGTGTAAAAACCTCGAAAAATAACAATGGCAGCACTAAAAACTTCCGAAATCCACTCTTAACCATTTCTTGGATAGTGGTACACATGTGTACCATTTTATGTAACACGTGATTCAATGGAATTTAAATGGACATTTCTCAAAAAGTCGTTTGACCCAACAAAGTTCTTAAGAAAGTGTCCTCTTTCGCGAAAGGTCTAAATAAATCTCAAAAAAACTCAAATCCCAAAATGCGAGCATGAAAGGGTTAAACTCAATAAACGTTTTCACTTGAGAGAGCGTAAAGGTGGTCGAGGGCAGTAACAATGGGAGATTCCTATCTTAATTTCGTCACTCTTTCTATGCTGACAATGATGATTCATAGAGTAATTATAGTCATCAGAGTGATGATCCACATCCGATGAATGGTACTGTGACACCGAGTGCCACTGCGGTGTCGCATGCATGTCGTCTCTTATTGGTCGCTTCTTGATGGAGTTACAGTATTGTTATATGGGAATCTCCCATTATTACTACCCTCAGTCACCATTACGCCCGCGTAAATAAAAGCATTTATCGTGTTTAGGAGTGGATTTTGGAAGTTTTTGGAGCTGCCATCGTTATTTTTGGAGGTTTTTACACCAGAATCGACAATTAAATCGCTTGTAGCAAAAGTATATGCAACGCCCCATTTCACTAGGGGACGGGGGAGTCTAGAAATCCTACTGGGTGGTTTGGAGCACGGGCGCCAGCAGCGGGGGGCAACCCCCCCCCCCCCCCCTTTTGGATTTCAGAACCGTCAAAACTTCACGATAAAAAACGAAAGTAACGAAAGAAGATAAAATGTTAATCAAAGGAGTAATATTTGAAGAACTTTTAGAACAAGAACTATCAGTAGTTAGCGAAGTAAATTTTACTCATTTTTCTGCAAGGAATAGTAGTATGCATTTTTCTTACTATCATATTAGCTTCCGTCACTTTATTCATAATATCAAAGGGGGTGGGAGGCGGGTAAAAGGGTTAATGTTTTACTGCTGCTTTTTTGAAGCGAACTTTGAGAACTTTCTTTTCATCCAATCCCCTCTATCATCAATTTGTTGAATTTATAACCTCCCGAAAAATAACTGGTGAGTACATTGATTTAGTCTCCCTCTCTCTCTCTTAATATTTTCATGGCTCTTTTCTAGTCATTATTTTTTCCGCTTTAACGCGCTTTAGGTCTTCTGATTCCGCAACCAATCGGTGGTTTTTAAACTCATTATTCAAACATTTCTTTGACGCATTCACGGAAAAAAAAAACTACGGTGAAAATAACCATACGGATACCTGATTTTGGCACCTGCTACGTGTTATGGTAATGTTAACCAGAAGTATAATATGTTTTGACTAGGTACTAGGTGATGTTACCTGATTGCATGTCGAATTTACTCAAAGTATCGGTAAATGAACCATACTTCTGGTCAAGTTTAGCATAACTTCTAGCAGGTGCCAAAATCAGGTATCCGTATGGTTATTTTCACTAATCCTTTTTTTTCCGTGTTTGGTGTATATTGTTTTTAGAAACTAAAGATTTTGAATGGTAGCCTTTTGCAGCTCATTTGACTGCCATTTTGGATTTCTCTTAAAACGTCTTTAGAGGGATCATGAGTTGATTTTTAGATCTTTTGATGCTTTCAATAAGATTTTTACGCGGTTTTTCACAATAGGCGACCCTCTGTAAAGCTGCGTAGCAAAAGTTTGCAACAGACCCTTTCCACTCACTCAGGATCGCAGATCTAGCAACGTTGGTGGTAGACATAGTAGATCCGAAGGCTCAACAAACTTATTTGCATTCAAATCTCGTCGTCTTGCTTATCGGAATCGCGGGCCTTGCGCCGCGCCGCGCCGTGCCATCGCCATGTCACGCTTCACGCCTCACTCCTTGGGCTTGACAAAAGCTCCTGCTTCGAGTCGAACGAGCTTTTCATCGCCGAGGCGGACGCGCGAGTGAGCTTTTCCGCAACCTAACACAAGGCGGCGCGGGGAGGGGGAGATGGTTGGAAAAACGGGACGGTGGGGAGGGGAGTGGAGACTAGACAAGGGCCGGAGAAAAGGGCGTAAATGGATTATTCGAAAAGGCAGGCGAGACACAATGCATATTCACGAAAATTGACGGCTCCGTAAATTCGGTCGGATCGTAAAAGGTTTGAGGTGAGGCGATTGCGATTTTCGCTTACACCATATATATATATAGTCACGGGACCCTTTTTCCAGTATAGTGTCCCGGTATCCCGTCGGAGGCCCGTACCCATGCAACCTTGCGCATTACAAGTCCGTTAAACAGGTTTATTGAGGACTTTATGTCCGTGTCCATCCACGGAGGAGATAATGGGTAAGTTAATTCTTTCTTTTTAAACTCTCCTCTATTGCGGCCGGGCAGCCGGGATCGGGCGGGCGATGCGACTGTGCAACGACCAGTACCATTAACCGCGCTGTCCCGAAAGTGGTCGAGAGTATTTTTTGATGAACCCACCGTGTCCGGTCCCCGTCCCTTCCCGGTCCATCTCGTCCCGTCGAGTCGTCCCGTTGCGATTTACTGCGAGTGTAAATCGTCCCGCGTTTGGCTTTCAAGGGGTTTCAACGACAACAACCTCAATACCCTCTCTCCCCCTCCCTCCGCATCAACCTTCTACTCCCCCCCCCTCACCTTGCGTATCGCGATGCATCGCTTCTCCGTTATTTGGATCCGCGGGGTTCCTTAATTCGGGTTCCTCTTACCTCGCGAGACCGTTTTGAGTGTTGTCGCGCCGCGTGATTACATATGTTCTAATCACAATGGGGGAAAAAATTGGAGCGTTTTGGGTGTGAGTGTGTGTGTGAGAGAACATGTTTCGGTGTTGCCAGCTATAAGGAACGGAGAAACAACGAACTTTTGCAGAAATGAAACTTTTTAAAGTAAGAAGAGTATTCGTTGGACTGACGCGAAATTCCTTAATGGGGCTCTTTTTAACTTTTGCTAAATGAGATTGAATAAGGTAAGTGACCCAAAGATGGCCATGTCCATTGCCCATTGCCCATACCTATACTTGAGGCCAATATGCACGTATAAGTTATGAGAGATAAAAAAAAAAAAAAAAAAAAAAAAAAAAAAAAAAAAAAAAAAAAAAAAAAAAAAACTAAATATGTCAATTAACTATTAAGACAGTTGGCTATCATATGTTAATTTCATTTTTTTAAAATTTGCTTGTTTTTGAGTTTTTTTTTGCGTTTGAAAAAAAGTAGTGTTTTGACATCGCGCAAAACATGCACCTAAGGTGGCCACCCCCTTTCTTTCATTAATAAGTATTCAAATGCTATTTTATCGTTCAAAAACGGAATCTAGACCCCAGTTACACCAGAAATTATAACGATTATGATGAATTGAAAGTGAAAATTGGAATCAATTTAAGGGCTTAGCTTTTACGATTGTTTACTTCCGTGAAAATTAGCTGAAGACCTGCGAAAATGGACGTTGCACTGTTCCGCGCCTACTAAATTGTCCGATGCTCTTGATTTTTGGAGTGGGGGAAGGCTACAGCATCCTGCTACTCAGCAGTCAGCACTAACGCCATCTATCGTCAATTCGTGTAATTAACTTAAATAAGCTGAGGTGGGCCACCTTAAGAGCCGGGCCACCTTTGGGTCACCTACCTTACCTCAATCTGGCGTGAAATCCAGCGGATGTAACGAAATTCACTCTCGGAAAGGTCTGTAGGGAAATGCTACATTAGTTGGTGGCCCTGAGCAGGGCCGTTTTACATGATAACAGCCGGTCGACTGGTTTCTCCGTGTTCGTCTTACTGCTTGAGCGGAGTGATCAGCTGTTTGAGATCACGGTGTATTTATATGATTCCGGGCGAGGTAATTAGTGCGCCCAATCAGGTGTGAGACAACATGTGCGACCTTGATAGGCCACAGCAGGTCTCTAAAAGCGTTTGAATAAGTACAAATTATGACGCGTTTTAAAGAACCTTTCCGGGAGAACTGATAAGAGGTGTAGAACCCATTCAGTTGTGATGTCAAATGCTGTCTGGTAATCTTTGAGTGCCCTTTGCGAAATATCAACCCGAAATCCGGCAATGTTGGTATGTGCGGTAAGGGTGTGAATGGTTTTGTATGTGTGTGTGTTTGTGTGTGTGTAAGGGTATGTAGAGATTTTTCCCCAAGTTCCGAAAGGGATTATCTCTTTTGTAGCCCATGCATGTGCTTCACTCGACTGACTGTTTCGTGCGTTTCCTCTCGAGCACACTTTTGAGTATTATCTTGAGTTTGGTCAACTGGAAAGTAATGGTTCGAGTGCGTTATAACACCTGATAGAGAATAGACTGCTGACAGGGGCTGTAACCAGTTCTATCACGATATACTTTCGCTAAATGAATGATCTCGCTGTGAAAAGGCATTTTTCGATTGTTGCAATTTACGAACATTGCTGTGGACGAAGCGAAGGGCTCATCAAACAATGAGTGTGCGCTTCTGAGGAAAGCTTCATGTATCGTATCGATAATTTTAGAGAACGAGCAAACACAATATTTAAGGGCCCTTCCTCTGGCAATGATTTGAGCATGGGCGCCCGCAGCGGGAGGCAAGAGGGGGCACCCCCCCCCCCTGGAATTCAAAAAAGTCCAAATTTTACGGTAAAAAATGAAATAAGGAAAAAAGAAAATGCGATGGTAAATGGTAATCAAAGGAGTAATAGTTATACTTCTACGACTAGTAATACTATACTAGTCTACTATTAATACAGTAATACTTCATTACTTGTTTATTTTGTAATTTTAACTCATTTTTGCAAGGAATAGTAGAATTAAAAATTTTCCTTGATATAACATTTTCCTCTGCAGTCCTTTCATCCATTATATATCAAACATGTTAAAATTATTACTATCATTTGATTAACCTACCATGGCTTAACCCTTAACTGCAGATGAGCCCAAATCTGGAACAATTACTTTGAAGCCTTATCTAAAAGTAGGGGACTTGAGTTGTACTGTCGCTGCATGGTGGGTCACATGTGGAACAGATACTAAACGAGTAAGAATTGTCGATTTTGTCCTAGAGCGCGCAGCATAGGATAGAGAACGTGCAGAGTGGTTGAAAATAGCTCACTGAAAATCTGATAGAGATTTTTCGATTTTCATTGTTATGTTTGAGAGTAACGCAGGGGTACCATATACAAAAAAAAAACAACTATTGAAACTTACTAACTTTTTTTTACCACTTTATTTTTTTTTTTTTTAGTCTGAAAACTTTATTTTCAGTTGCATGGATACCCAAATGCGGGTAAGGCCATATTTGGAACAATTAATATTTAGGCTCTTTACCATTGAAATATAATGGAAAGAATTTTTTCACTATTTTTCCCTGTCTCAAGGATCAAAATTGTACTGAAAAAAAATTATTTTATTGGAAAAAAAAATTATGCAGTAAAGGGTTAATAAGTGTACACCGTTTGGATGAAAAAAACAAAGACCCGCTCATTCAAACGTCGTCTTAATTTTACTCACGCATTTATTGAGTTTGCACGTAGAATTGGAACTTTCTAGAGCTCTCATTTTCAAATAATTTTACAAAGGAACCAAGACCAACCCTCCATAACGCTGAAGCAAAAGTTTGCAACAGACACATTGTGATCCACTCGCTGATCTCGCTATGAAATCATGCTCTGGTTTGCCCCATCAGCAACGGTTTTTATTTGTAATAATTCAGTGACTATAACCTTTTGCCACAGAATACTCTAATCAGACCGGAAACTCTAATTCATTTTGAAACATTCTTTACTTCGGGCCTCCATGTTGGAGGGTGAGCATTTTCGACGATCTTCGGCGATCTTCGGCAAATGGCCGGGTTGTGATTGGTTGTGCGTCAACTCTTATTGTAAATCAGTGGCGTAGCGTAATATTTGGCATCGCTGTTTTGCGTCCATTTAAATCCATATTTAAAACGTTGATTGCGAAGGTGTTCACCGAACACCCTCTATAGATCAATTTTTTTCATGGGTTTAAATGGAGAAACTTAAATGCTGCCTGGTTGGACGCTAGGCCACTGTTGTAAATATAACCTGAAAAAGCACGTCCACCATCTTGAGAAGTGAGCAGGCACAGTTATTGTTAGTTTGCGCAGGTAAATTCAAAGTCTTGTTTCCTCTGGCTCTTTTGGGAGTTTCCGTGTGATTTTACTGCATTTTAATGCCTCTGAAGTACACAATGTTTCCACATATTATTGGTACATTTGAAAGTTGAAAATGATTGAAATTTGATTTTTTTCTTTCCTGTTTTGACACCTTTCAGGCACTTTTAGAGGAATAAATCTGCGTGAATTGTCAAACACAGTAAAGCTGCACTCATGCTGTCAGTGGCGCACGCAGGATTTTTGTTGGAAAGAGTTTGTACTGATGGAATTATTCCCTCTTTCCCTTCCACCCCTAGAAATCTGAGGTCACGGAGGTTGAGGAAGGTTAGCTCTCTGAGCCCAGCGTCCCTGTGTAAGCCATACTGCATTCTACCGAAAATATAATATTGGCCATGAAAACTATGGTGCTGGTGCCAAATAAGTCCTACGTATCTCTGACCACAATCCAAAAGAATCTATGGCATCTAATGGCAAATATACTTATTTCAAAAACATCTTAACGTTTTTACGATCTAGTCACCGACGAGATTGGAATAATACGAGCCAGCTGTTTGTAAAAGAGGATACATGATTACCATATAAGTTTAAATAACGTCATTGTAAGGGCAGTCGAGCGACGAATCTATTCTCCGAGTTGTGGGTTTAGATGCTGAGAGAACATTTATGTCAAGAGCCCGTTTTTTTCTCTCTCTTTTTTTCCTTCAATGGACAGTTTTTCAAATTGATACGAGGTGATTTTATCCATTGAAAGGAAGGAGCACAATATTTAATTGTCATAAGAATGAGGGTCCGAGACTAATAAATCTGTTCGTTTTGAGTGAAACGACTGCAGTTAACCTAATAAGTCAAGGGACGTAGAATACACTCCTCTTTTTTCTCAAAAGAAATGCGAGCATCTCTTCACAGAAAGAAACTTGGTCTGGAATAAAATAGGCGCCACGCGAACCCCATTTCAATGTCGTTCGCCCCTCGCCGCGGCCGAGCCTTGCATGAAATGCAGCGAGGATAATAAAAATGCGGAAACTATGCGGTCCGTCTTCAAACACAAAGTCTGCCTTTATATACTGTAATAATATCTGTTGAGCGAAAAGTGTTAGGTTATATCTCCATCGCCAAGTGACCCTTCCAACGGGGGTCTCCATTAAATTACCATACAGAGATTGTTTCAATTCAACGAGAGAAAAAAAAAAGAAAAAAAAAAAAACTTTTTCCCTTTTTAGAGATTTTCTCTCCCCTTCCCGTCACTCTAAACTCGGCTCCTCTAAAACCTATTAGAAGAGGGTTTAGTTTTGAAATATTTCAAAAAGTTTTTCAACAGCGAGAAAACAAATAATGCTGACTTGACCACTGATACTATAGCATGCCTTTTCCTTCCTGGACTCCTTCTTCTCTCTTTCTCAATTTTTCTCCCCTCTCGCGCATCCTTTCACATTTTTGATATTACCTCCTGCTCTTTCTTCCCCTTCCTTTTTCTTTACTCACATTTCATACATTTTTCAACAACAAAAAATAATACATATTATGCTTTATAAACACGTTCATTTAAGATCTACCGTATCTGCAAAACGCAACACACGATATGCGCATCAGTGGTGGCCATGGGCGGATACAGGGCATTGTCTTTCTCTCTTTCCTTCCATTTGAAAACGTGAGTTAGAAGAGGACAGAAGAGGGGGCCAAAGTCACGTGACGGCCCCCTCTGCTATCCTTTTCTAACACATAAGTTCAAATGGAGGGAGAGAGAGAAAGACAGTTCCCTGTATCCGCCCATGGTGGTGGCTCGTGCAATGGGTCTGTTGCATAATTTTGCTATAACAATATAGAACCTTGATTCTTATGTAAAATTCGGCGAAAATAATGATGCGCACATTAAAAACGTTCAAAATCCACTCATTAACTCAGGAAATCACTTCAATTTCAAACAGCCCGCGCTACACTAGACACTATTTGCACCGGTATACTAGTACATATAGACGGAGCCACCGTGCATAAGTAAACAACATTGTAACTGTAAAATGATGGAATTCCCTTCTAAATACATGAAGTATCGGCTGCATTTGCTGTCTGGTCTTTTTGGTTTATCAAAGATCACGAAATAATATAAGAAACTATAGGCCGGTGGCCGCTTCGCGGCCAAGCGTTCTGTTTCGCGTCTTGCGCGTGATTTTGTTTATTCGAGCTAACAATAAGACTTTGACTTGATATCCACTCCCTAACTCCGTTTGCTATTCGCCCATCTAATCCTGCTCCAAAGGTCGAAATCTAAAAACTGACTCTATTATTCCTGCAATACTAAAGTGGTATTTTCTCATGTACACCAATTGTTTAGAAAACAGGAGTCATCATTTGGAAGGGGCATAAATAGCATAACCCCCCGTCCCCCCACCCCCTTGCATGAAACTTAACCATTTTAGGGGTGGTCGTTCTCAAGAAGGCCCGATCCAAAACCGTCAATTTTTTTGGCGCTCATGCATGGAGCCGCCGAAACCCTTAGAATCGGCGCATTTGGATGCACCGTATTAGCGCATGTGGATTATACGATTTAGAACAGTACAGAGAAAAGAAGGGAAGGAGAGAAAGAGATAGCGAGAGTGAAAAACCATGCTTTCACAATAAAATGAGAAGTTCGGGGTAAGCAAACAAATACGCATGACCGAGATCGCACACCTACGATAACCTTTCGTTGAACTGACATGACAATAAGACATTGCGTTTTAGTAGGTAAATCAAAAATCTGTATAAAAATGGAAAAGAAACTTTGAGCGGGAAAAGTATGCCTTTTTCAAACAGCCCTTTATTAACGACAATAATTTGTTAAAATAGGTTGGCTCGGAAATTCAAGCAAACTTCATTTAACATTTTAATTTTTTAAGCTTTTTGGACGTGAGGTCATTTACAACCCCTATTATTTGGGGTCATTCTTTCAGCGCTTTTTGAAAATTGATGCTCAATGCTCAAAAGATGTCTCTCCATAAGTTTTTTGAAATTAGAGTGAGATAGCAGTACATGCGGGGGTTACGTGAGACCAAGAGAGACAGTTTGTCTTTCTTTGGAACGCTCATCACCAAGTCAGCACTAAATCAGTCTATTTCGAAAAGAAAAAAAAACGCCTTCATTTAATTTGACACACTTTGACTCCATAGATTAAAAATAACAGGTGTATACAATCAAATGAATCGTTAAAAACTACAAAAATACCCAAGAAATCTAACGATTTTTTTTTTTTTTTTTTTTTTTTTTAAATTTGAAAAAACAGACCTTATAAAAACATCATAACCTCACCGAGATGCGAACTAATACAAAACAGCTCAAATCGCCAACTTTGAAAGAGGATGTGTAACAATATTCTGGGTCCGTTGGACCCTTTGGTAGTATTCTTAGATAAATCACTTATACATTCAAAGTAAACAACACTTTTTCAACAGGAAACCAATTATTTTCATTACTCAGTAATTTTCGAGCGCATATTATTGATAAGAAAGAATAACCATCGTCTCAACTCATCATCACTAATAGTTTGGTTTCTTTAAAAATTCTCGAAACCTAGCCCAAATTTGCTGGGTTACAATCGACATATCAATTCAACGCACCGATCTCAACAAAGTCATCTCTAGTTGATTGTACTATTCTATAAATCTGCGTTTAATACATATGAAAGTATCGAAGCTCTACTTCGCGAAGTTATACAGCAACCTCGTCGAGCCACCAATCAATGACTGTACAGGCTGCCAGATTTGACATAAAATATACACATTTTACTTTAAACCCCTTGTGAGCCTAAGGTATTTCGGTAACACAAAGGACAAAGGGGGGGTATTTTTGTACCCCAAGGATTTTTTCATGCAGCACAGTCAGTATCAAAAATTTTTGAAACTTTAATGGATGGATTCTGTACTTAGTACCCTAAGAGAGTAATTTATGTGAAATTTGAGAAAAATTTTTGCTATGTTGCCAAATTTACACCTACTTTTAAAAAATGTCAAAATAAAAAAAATGGAAAAAATGAAATGAGGTACCATATTATTTTTCCATTTTTGAAAAATTTTCCCAAATTTTTTTTTTCAATGATCTGACTTAATATTCTTAATCTACATAAAATTTCCGTAAAATTCACTGTAATAATGGTTCCAAACTTAAAACTGGCAGGACGAAGGGGGGTTATATTTGTACCCCAACACTTTAAATTTCTATAATATCGAAAAAAAATTAAAAAATTTAATGAAATTTGGTAGACGTGTTCTAAGTATCCTAATTTAAAATGTCATAAAGTCCCAACAAATTTTGAGCAGTTTTGACAAAATGGCGTCAAAAAAACTGGCCTGGGGTACAAATGTACCCCCCCTTAGGCTCACAAGGGTTAAGTCTCAAGTGCCTGAATATTTTAAAACACATCTAGCAGCACTGTGACTGTCCCATTTTTTACATCTACGTAAAATCATGTGATAAAAAGTCGAAGCTAAAATCGATATCATACGAAGTGACTTCTTGAAGTCGCTATTAAAAGCTTCTATACCCAAATGTGTCCTTCCCAACGACCTCTATATTAGACCGGCAAACGAATACGAACCAGCGTAACCCGAAAGAAAGAAAGTTAGGTTAGAATAGATGTGCTTGGCCGGATGGGAGCACCTCTGTTTACACGTATTTTTATGAAGATGTTCTCATCCGTTTTTCGCTTCTAAAACTCCTAATTTTACACGGATTTTGCTTTTCTTGGTCTTAATAGAAGGAGGATAGCTTGGGCTTTGACCTCCGCCCTACCGGGTCCGGTAACTTTTTTTCGAAATATGTGGAAAATATAAGTCGTTGAAGTGGACACCCGTTGGTATCTCTGAAGACCTTGCAAATCACGTTCGCCTTTTTACGACGATTCAATCTGTCTACAAATCGGCTTTTAGTCATTTTTGAGTCTACTCCTTCACTCTCAGTCCTTTAGTGCTAGATTCTTCAAAATCCGAAAATTTTTGTGCTGGGGAGGAAATTTGTCTATACTGTGTAGTGTGTACCAGAAAACCCCTTTGTGTTAGAGTTCGTATTTCTTAACTTGAGTTCGTAATTTCTGAACATTTCCCTTCTGGATGATTTTTCATTCCTAATATTGTTTTATCAATCTGCGCCATCATCAGTGTCTATTAATACTGTGATTGTGGTGAAACCCGCCCGCCGTTAACTCAGGATGTCGGATCGAGCCGACCACAGAAAGGGGTCTGGTTAGTCATCATCAATTTTGTGAAGTACTCATCATGTCAGGAGTGATTCCCTCTTATTCCTTTGTTTAGTCGCAGCATAATTCAGCCTTGAATCGGATTCATCGTAAAATTCCTCTCCTTAAACCCATCCGTGGTTTTTGCGCATTCTTCGGAATCTTAAAGGTGAGCTTGGAAGGGGAGGCTGAGAGAATGGCATATAAGATTTGGGTCAAGATTTCTGCGAACAGCACCTAGAGGCTCATTCAGTTAAGTGCATGATGTCGTATCGGAAAGTATTAGATGGCAGTTATATGAGGGGCCATGTTTCTTCATCACACATTTTAGCATTTTTAGCTGCTGTGACTCGAAGTCGCTTACGGGGAAAACTTTCGGAAAACCGAAACCCCCACAAGACGCAATGACTGCGAGAGAGAAACCTTAAAACGCGAGAGGTCTCTCTCGCAGTCGCTTACGGGAACACTTTGGGAAACGGACCGAACCACCATAAGACACAATGAGTGCGACAGAGAAACCCTGAAACGCGAGAGGTCTCTCTCTCGCACTGGCAGTCGCTTACGGGAATATTTCAGGAAACGAACCCAACCGCCATAAGACGCAATGAGTGCGAGAAAGAAACTTTGAAACGCGAGAGGTCTCTCTCTCGCACTCGCAGTAGCTTACGGGAATTTCATGGGAAACGGACCGAACCGCCATAAGACACAATGAGTGCGACAGAGAAACCTTGAAACGCGAGAGGTCTCTCTCTCGCACTCGCTGTCGCTTACGGGAATATTTCGGAAAACGGACCCAACCACCATAAGACGCAGTGAGAGCGAGAGAGAAACCTTGAAACACGAGAGGTCTCTCTCTCGCACTCGCAGTAGCTTACGGGAACACTTTGGAAACGGACCGAACCGCCATAAGACGCAATGAGTGCGAGAGAGAAACCTTGAAACGCGAGAGGTCTCTCTCTCGCACTCGCAGTCCCTCACGGGAACACTTTGGGAAACGGACCGAACCGCCGTAAGACGCAATGAGTCCAAGAAAGACACCTTGAGAGAGAGACTTCTCGCGTTTCAAGGTTTCTCTCTCGCACTCATTGCGTCTTAAGGCGGTTTTAAACCGTTTCCCAATATTTCCCGTAAGCGACTGCGAGTGCGAAGAGAGACCTCTCGCGTTTCAAGGGTTTTTCTCTTGCGCTCATTGCGTCTTATGGCGGTTGGGTCCGTTTCCAAATATTCCGTAACGACTGCGAGTGCGAGAGAGAGACCTCTCGCGTTTCAAGGTTTCTCTCTCGCACTCATTGCGTCTTATGGCGGTTCGGTCCGTGACCCGAAGTGTTCCCGTCGCTTACGGGAATTTATGGGAAACGGACCCAACCGCCATAAGACACAATGAGTGCGGCAGAGAAACCCTTTAAACGCGAGAGGTCTCTCTCTCGCACTCGCAGTCATTTACGGGAATACTTTGGGAAACGGACCGAACCACCATAAGACGCAGTGAGAGCGAGAGAGAAACCTTGAAACGCGAGAGGTCTCTCTCTCGCACTCGCAGTCGCTTACGGGAACACTTTGGGAAACGGACCGAACCACCATAAGACGCAATGAGTGCGAGAGAGAAACCTTGAAACGCGAGAGGTTTCTCTCTCGCACTCGCAGTTGCTCACGGGAACACTTTGGGAAACGGACCGAACCACCATAAGACACAATGAGTGCGACAGAGAAACCCTGAAACGCGAGAGGTCTCTCTCTCGCACTGGCAGTCGCTTACGGGAATATTTCGGGAAACGAACCCAACCGCCATAAGACGCAATGAGTGCGAGAAAGAAACTTTGAAACGCGAGAGGTCTCTCTCTCGCACTCGCAGTAGCTTACGGGAATTTCATGGGAAACGGACCGAACCGCCATAAGACACAATGAGTGCGACAGAGAAACCTTGAAACGCGAGAGGTCTCTCTCTCGCACTCGCTGTCGCTTACGGGAATATTTCGGAAAACGGACCCAACCACCATAAGACGCAGTGAGAGCGAGAGAGAAACCTTGAAACACGAGAGGTCTCTCTCTCGCACTCGCAGTAGCTTACGGGAACACTTTGGGAAACGGACCGAACCGCCATAAGACGCAATGAGTGCGAGAGAGAAACCTTGAAACGCGAGAGGTCTCTCTCTCGCACTCGCAGTCCCTCACGGGAACACTTTGGGAAACGGACCGAACCGCCGTAAGACGCAATGAGTCCAAGAAAGAAACCTTGAGAGAGAGACTTCTCGCGTTTCAAGGTTTCTCTCTCGCACTCATTGCGTCTTAAGGCGGTTTAATCCGTTTCCCCAATATTTCCCGTAAGCGACTGCGAGTGCGAGAGAGAGACCTCTCGCGTTTCAAGGTTTCTCTCTTGCGCTCATTGCGTCTTATGGCGGTTGGGTCCGTTTCCAAAATATTCCCGTAAGCGACTGCGAGTGCGAGAGAGAGACCTCTCGCGTTTCAAGGTTTCTCTCTCGCACTCATTGCGTCTTATGGCGGTTCGGTCCGTGACCCGAAGTGTTCCCGTCGCTTACGGGAATATTATGGGAAACGGACCGAACCGCCATAAGACACAATGAGTGCGGCAGAGAAACCTTGAAACGCGAGAGGTCTCTCTCTCGCACTCGCAGTCATTTACGGGAATACTTTGGGAAACGGACCGAACCACCATAAGACGCAATGAGTGCGAGAGAGAAACCTTGAAACGCGAGAGGTTTCTCTCTCGCACTCGCAGTTGCTCACGGGGAAAACTTTGGGAAACGGACCGAAACCCCCATAAGACACAATGAGTGCGACAGAGAATCCCTGAAACGCGAGAGGTCTCTCTCTCGCACTGGCAGTCGCTTACGGGAATATTTCGGGAAACGAACCCAACCGCCATAAGACGCAATGAGTGCGAGAAAGAAACTTTGAAACGCGAGAGGTCTCTCTCTCGCACTCGCAGTAGCTTTCGGGGAAATTTTATGGGAAACGGACCGAACCGCCATAAGACACAATGAGTGCGACAGAGAAAACCCTTTAAACGCGAGAGGTCTCTCTCTCGCACTCGCTGTCGCTTACGGGAATTTCGGGAAAAGGACCCAACCACCATAAGACGAGGGGAGCGAGAGAGAAAACCCTTTAAACACGAGAGGTCTCTCTCTCGCATCGCAGTAGCTTACGGGGAAAACTTTGGGAAACGGACCGAACCGCCCTAAGACGCAATGAGTGCGAGAGAGAAACCCTTTAAACGCGAGAGGTTTCTCTCTCGCACTCGCAGTTGCTCACGGGAAAACTTTGGAAACGGACCGAACCACCATAAGACACAATGAGTGCGACAGAGAAAACCCTTTAAACGCGAGAGGTCTCTCCTCGCCTCGCAGTCGCTTACGGGAATATTATGGGAACGGACCGAACCGCCATAAGACGCAATGATGCGAGAGAGAAACCTTGAAACGCGAGGGGTCTCTCTCTCGCACTCGCAGTCGCTTACGGGAACACTTCGGGAAACGGACCGAACCGCCATAAGACGCAATGAGTGCGAGAGAGAAACCTTGAAACGCGAGAGGTCTCTCTCTCGCACTCGCAGTCGCTTACGGGAATATTATGGGAAACGGACCGAACCGCCATAAGACACAATGAGTGCGACAGAGAAACCTTGAAACGCGAGAGGCTCTCTCTCGCACTCGCAGTCGCTTACGGAAACTTTGGGAAAAGGACCGAAACCCCCATAAGACGCAATGATGCGAGAGAGAAACTTGAAACGCGAGAGGTTTCTCTCTCGCACTCGCAGTTGCTCACGGGAAAACTTTTGGAAACGGACCGAACCACCATAAGACACAATGAGTGCGACAGAGAAACCTTGAAACGCGAGAGGTCTCTCTCTCGCACTCGCAGTTGCTTACGGGAACACTTTGGGAAACGGACCGAACCACCATAAGACGCTATGAGTGCGAGCGAGAAACCTTGAAACGCGAGGGGTCTCTCTCTCGCACTCGCAGTCGCTTACGGGAACACTTCGGGTCACGGACCGAACCGCCATAAGACGCAATGAGTGCGAGAGAGAAACCTTGAAACGCGAGAGGTCTCTCTCTCGCACTCGCAGTCGCTTACGGGAATATTTTGGAAACGGACCCAACCGCCATAAGACGCAATGAGCGCAAGAGAGAAACCTTGAAACGCGAGGGTCTCTCTCTCCACTCGCAGTCGCTTACGGGAAATATGGGGAAACGGAAAACCCCTTAAACGCAATGAGTGCGAGAGAGAAAAACCCTTTAAACGCGAGAAGTCTCTCTCTCAAGGTTTTTTTCATGGGCTCATTTGGGTTTTCGGCGGTTCGGTCCGTTTCCCAAAATGTTCCCGTAAGCGACTGCGAGTGCGAGGAGAGACCTCTCGCGCTTCAAGGTTTTTCTCTTTTACTCATTGCGTCCTTTTGGGGTTCGGTCCGTTTTCCCCAAAATGTTTCGTAAGCGACTGCGATGCAGAGAGAGACCCCTCGCGTTTCAAGGTTTTTTCTCGCACTCATGCGTCTTATGGCGGTCCGGTCCGTTTTCCCCAAAATGTTCCCTAAGCGACTGCGAGTGCGAGAGAGAGACCTCTCGCGCTTCAAGGTTTCTCTCTTTCCCATTGCGTCCTTTGGGGGTTCGGTCCGTTTCCCAAAATGTTCTCGTAAGCGACTGGAGTGAAGAGAGAGAGACCTCTCGCGTTAAGGTTTTCTCTCGCACTCATTGCGTTTATGGCGGTTCGGGCCGTTTCCCAAATTGTTTCCCCTAAGAGACTGGGAGTGCAAGAGAGAGACCTTTCGCGTTTCAAGGATTCTCTCTCGCACTCATTGCGTCTTCTGGCGGTTCGGTCCGTTTTCCAAATTATTCCCGTAAGCGACTGCGAGTGCGAGAGAGAGACCTCTCGCGTTTTAAGGTTTCTCACTTGCATTCATTGCGTCTTATGGTGGTTCGGTCAGTTTCCCAAATTGTTCCCGTAAGAGACTGCCAGTGCGAGAGAGAGAGACCTTTCGCTTTTCAAGGTTTCTCTCTCGCACTCATTGCGGCATATGGTGGATCGGTCCGTTTTCCAAATTTTTCGCGTAAGCGACTGCAAGTGCGAGAGAGAGACTCTTCGCGTTTTAAGGTTTCACACTCGCACTAATTGCGGCTAATAGCGGTTTGGTCCGTTTCCCAAAGTGTTCCCGTAAGTGACTGCGTTTCACAGCAGTCCGAGTCTTAGCAGCTAAAAATGCTAAAATGTGTGATGAAGAAACGGGACCCCTCATATAACTGCCATCTAATACTTTCCGATACGACTTCATGAAAATTTAATGAATGAGCCTCTACGTGTTGTTCGTAGAAATCTTCACACAAAACTTATAGGCCATTCTCTCAGCCTCTCCCTCCAAGCCCCTTTAAGATTCCGAAGAATGCGCAAAAAACCCCGGATTGTTCAAGGAGAGGGAAATTTTTCGAGAAACCTGATTCAAGGCTGAATTATGCTGCGACTAAACAAAGGAATAAAGGGAATCACTCCTGACATGATGAGAACTTCACAAAAATTTATGATACTAAACCCGAACCCTTCTGTGGTCGGGTCGATCCCACATCCTGAGTTAACGGCGGGGTGGTTTCACCCAATACAGTATTTAATAGACACTGATGTGGCGCAGATTGATAAAAAAATATTAGGAAAGAAAAATCATCCAGAAGGAAATGTTCAGAAATTACGAACTCAATTAAGTAACTACGAACTCTAACACCCGGGGGGTTTACTGGTACCACTACACAGTATAGACAAATTACCTCCTCGCCACTAAAACTTTTCGGATTTTGAAGAATCTAGCACTAAAAGGCTGAAGTGAAGGAGTGACCAAAAAATGACTAAAAGCCGATTTGTAGACAGATTGAATCGTCGTAAACAGGCGAACGTGATTTGCAAGGTCTTCAGAGCATCCAAAGGGTGTCCACTTCAACGACTTATTTTTCCATATATTTTCGAAAAAAAGTTACCGGACCCGGTAGGTCGGAGGTCAAAGCCCAAGCTATCCTCCTTCTATTAAGACCAAGGAAAGCAAAAACCGTGTAAAAATTTGGAGTTTTAGAAGCGAAAAACGGAAGAGAACATCTTCATAAAAATACGTGTAAAAAGAGGTGCTCCCATCCGGGCCCAAAACCTCTATTCCTAACCCAACTTTCCCTGGGAAAAAAGACGACTATAAACCCTTCCAAAAAAGACTATAAACATAGTTTGGGCCAAAATATGGTTATAGTTTGGGCCCAAATATAGATTATAGTCGGGAACTATGTTTATAGTCGTTTTGGGAATAGTCGTATAGACGTCATTTTTTCCAGGTTCCTTCTTGCGGGTACGCTTTTCGTATTCGTTTGCCGGTCTTTTATAGAGGTCGTTGGTCCTTCCGCGCAAAAAACATTGATCACAATCGCCACGGTAACGTCAAATCGCTCGATCAAATTAAAAAAAAAAAAAAAATTGACAGAGCAGCACGTTTCTCGCTCACACGCGTACAAAACGTATGCTCGTCCGCACGTATGCATTTAAAAAGGATGACAAAATCTCGCTTCTCTCTCCCCCCCTTGCAAAACGAATGATTCGCATCCTTTTTGCACTCGCACAACTTTTCCAGAGCAAATTTTTAGCATCTTAAAAAGGGACGAGGGGGCCGCACGGAAAAACTTATATTTTTCCCGAAGCATTGAAGCCGAGCCCTACCGATCGGTACCAGGCCCCTACCGAACGGTGCAACGGTTCTCCAGGAACTTAGCTTCATTCTTACAAATATAATATAGGATGTACGCATCTAAACGAAACATTCCAATGTTTGTAAGTTCTGTTCATGTTTACATAAGCGCAATGGTCCCATCTATGTAGTTATAAGTCGGTAATATAGTGTCTAATGTTGCGCGGGTTGTTTGAAATGGAAGGTATTTTCTGAGTTAATGAGTGGATTTCGAAAGTTTTTAATGTGCGCATCGTTATTTTCGCCGAATTTTACATTAGAAACAATGAGTTATATTGATGTAGCAAAAGTACGCAACAGACCCATTTGGCAACAGCCTCTTTCTCTCCACCTAAACGAATATAAAATAATCGATTCCTCGAGAATCGACTGTTTTACCTCACTTTAAATGGAAAACAGGCATAGTTGTCACGTGTCTCCAAAGCAACAAGCAATCCGTGATAAGCAAAAAGAGAGAAAGGCAATTTTATAGTTACGGTTATGCCGTTGATGAAATGCTTCTTCCCAAAAGCCGTCCACAGAAATGAAAGCTCATATGGACTTTTGAGTTTTGGAGACATTGATTCGGATCAAAATTATGTATTGGTCTATTCAAAACTTTCATACAATCCCTCAGATTTTTGCTCCCAACTTTTCATATTTTTCTGCAAAAATATAACGAAAGATTCCCACTGGCGGCTCGTGCAGTCCGGCAACCGTGCACTATTGCCCTTTAAACGTGTGCAAAAAGATCGATACTAGGTGAGGCGCTGCGCCTCACCAAGTAATCGATTATTTTACACAGTTTTAAATGGAGGGAATCCATTGTTGCCACATTGCACGAGCCGCCTCTGAAGATTCCTGGCTGTAAGCGCGGCTCTGGCCTATAAATATTAAACAATTGAAGACTTAGCAAACCCCGTAGCCTAACCGACAGGGCTATAATTCAAAAATATCTATACTTACTCTACTTATGGTGCCGTTATGAACTCTTTTTTTATTTTGACGAGTTAATGTATTATAATGAAACAAGAAATACTATCTAAATGAAGCATCTACTTACGATAATTTTGTCTGTCGTTTTATCATTCTTATTCTTCGCCCGCTACTTTTGTTTTTTTTTTTTTTTTTTTTGCTGCCAAAACTCATATTTTTTCACATATTTCAATACACGCGTAGTCTCCTTAATTAACATTACGTGGGTTGAACAGAGTGTTTCCGCAGTTTCGATTAAAATCTATCCTCGCTCATAAAATTAGCGGAAGCTATTTTTTTTTTTTTGGATGAGTCATTTTGTTTCACATGCCGAGTTATTACGCTAGAAGTCATATGTATACGTGTGTGTTTGACTTTCGCACAAAATGGACAAAGCGCGGTTTCTTTTAGAATTGCTTAATTTTTATTTTTAACTGGTCGCGTACGTCTAATTAAGATGGTCTACGACGCGACATTTAAGGCTCTGAATACATAAGGAGTACTTTTTCGGAGGAATCTGCAATATGGCTTGAATTGAGATTTTTTGAGAGGATCACACCTCATATTTTATAGGTTCTGATTTTGGAGATCGCCACAATTGGCCAGTATTTTGTACAGTGGCGTAATCTTGGGGGGGGGGTCTTTTTGCCCCTTCAATATTTGAGGAGGGGGGCAAAGTATCATTTTGCCCCCCCCCCACAATAATTTTATGAAAAAGAGGAAGGAAAAAGAGGGAGGGAGAAAAGAAAAGACAGTTAAATACAAAAAAATAAAGAGAGAAATGAATAATAATTACAGGAACCGAGGAGCAAAAAATGGCAAGAATAAGTGGCTCTATTTTACCCTGAAACTGTACCTAAAGTAAATCTAAAGTGAAAAGTTCCTCTGTTGTCAATGAAATAAAGAAAATATTCATTGAGTCTACTAACTTCTGTTCTGTTGGTTGGTTGTTTTTGAAAGATTCAAATGCTTAAAATATAGTCTGAGAGAGCCCAAATGTTCAAACTTTTCCAGGGGAATATACCCCCAGACCCCCTATTACTGGAAAGTGTCCCCCCAGTTTCTCCAAAGTATCGGACTATTTGCTACCCCCTCCCCTCAAAAAGAATCTCAAATTTTACGCCACTGAGCGGAACATTACATTCACTGCAGTTTTAAATTTCCAGAGACTTCTAACCGTGAGGAACAGCTAGTCTTCCAAAGCCTAGAAATATCAACTTCATCAATAAGCTGAAAGTCTGAACTGAAAAATTCCCTTTTTGCCTGAGAAATGTAGAAAATAAACGTAAAGTCTATTTTTAATTTGTTTAAATTTAATGGCATTTTTATGCGATAACATTGCTTAACATAACGTCTGAGAGAGCCTGAATTTTCACATTTTTCCGGGGGAGGACCCCCGGACCCCCCTCTTACTGGGGGTGTCCCCCCAGCCCCCCATAGTGTATCTCTCAAAGTTGGTCCCCCCCCCCCCCCAATACTTATCCCAAGTTTACACCGCTGCTTTTGTAGAAAGAACATGCTGCTATAGTGTTTCCCTTTATACAGTTGGTTTCATTCTGCGTAAAACCTTCAATATACCAATTTACATACACAGTTGCGAGAACGAGAACACCCATCGACCGTGAGCTTGGTCAATTTTATGATGGGTTAAAGTGGCCGTGGCTCGCTCGATTTCGGCCCGTCTTTTTTTTTCTTTTTTTTTCGGGTACATCGAAAATAGAGGATGTATAATAATTAGAGTATGAATAATTCGTCCAATTCCGATGTTAATTGGACAGGTCCGTGATAAAATCTTTTGTGGTGAAAACCATATAAGTGGAGGGCGCTGCTGTGAACTTGCCACACAGTAGCGATATCTGGCGAGTGGAACCACAACCGCGGCAACCATCCATTCAAACGCAATACGCATGATCATTGCTCACTGGACCTAAACCTGAAAACCGGTTGTATAGTAATTGCTCTAATAGATTTCGCCTCGTTTCTACACACAGAGGAAAGGCTGGCCTGGTAATATTTACAGGAGTTTTCAGTTATTATTTCGCTTCAAAACTGAAGTGAAACTTGACACGAAATATATCCCTTCAGAAATAAATGTTTTTGTTAAATGCCATTAGTTTTCAAGTCAGTTTCGGTATTTTTTTCGGACGACTTAGTAAAGTTTCTGTACATTAAAGTTTAAGAAAGCACCGCTGCTCTTTATGATTGAGATTGATGATTGATTCTTTTCTATAAGATGTCTGTTGATCATAGCCGTGGCGAGGAATTTGTCGTTCTCTCTCTCTCTTTGATCATTTGAACATAAGTGTTGGATAAGGGCGGACAGTGTCTCCAGCCCCTATTATTGTCCTTTTCAAACAAATGCCGTCAAATAGGAAAAGAGAGAGAAAAGACATATTACTGCTTATGGATGTGCCGTCGGACAGAATCTCTGAATTATGAAAAAGTACTTTCTGGAATCTTAGACCTTCATATACTAGAGAATCGAATGACATTTCTCATGTAAATTCATGTGACAATAAAGAATAAGTGACTGAAAATAAATAATAATTAGCTTATAAAACTGCAATGCCAATACCTTTCTGTATAATAACAAGCTCTCTCTCTCTCTCTCTCTCTCTCTCTCTCTCTCTCTCTCTCCCTCTTTTTCTCTTATCCTCGAAATGCTCTCGCTGGCATTAATTTCTCCAATTTTCTCTTCGCCTTGGGAATGGAGGCAGCTAGACGAAATAATGGTGCGGATGCAACCGGAAAATAAAACCTCTGTGACGCTCTAAAACGCTCTGGCGACGAAGGGAAATAAAATATAAAAACACTAAAAAATTAAAACAAATCATAAAAAGGAGGACAGGCTTAATGTGAATGCGGAGGGAAGGATGTCTTTGAAGGAAGGGGAGGGGCGTAGGAGGGTGCGTAAAGGGTCCATTATGAACCGGTCAAAAGCTGACCCCACGGTTTTTACTATGATGAACTTCGTTTTGTTGGAAATGATCTTCCGCGTCTTGCCAAAAAGTCTGATGCTTAAATATCGCGCGGTTTCATCGAGACCGGCGCGGCGTGTATACAGGATGTCAAGAAAAACCTGTGTTTCGAAACTTTATAAAGCACTGTAATGGATCTTGCAAACTTTCGCCGCAGAGGCAAATATGATTGAGATTCATGATTCACAATGCTTGAATTGCTTGAAAGACAATGGAAAAATTGTTTTGTTTTTCAGAATTTACTCCTTCACTTCTTGAGCAAACTTTATTATCCTGCGGGCCAATCGTTTACTTTTTCTTTATAAAAATGCTCTCTTGCAAACTTTTGATAAAAGCGATTGAATAATTGCTTCTTGATATACC
>VMOF01000320.1:54382038-54473371 GCA_011764245.1 Trialeurodes vaporariorum | reverse complement strand
CCTAACTTTCCTGGTAAAAATGACGACTATAACCGTTCCAAAAAAGACTATAAACATAGTTGGCCAACTATGGATTATAGTTGGCCAACTATAGATTATAGTCGGCAACTATGTTTATAGTCGTTTTGGGAATAGTCGTATAGACGTCATTTTTACCAGGGTTCCTTCTTGCGGGTTACGCTTGTTCGTATTCGTTCGCCGGTCTTTTATAGAGGTCGTTGGTCCTTCCGCGCAAAAAACATATGATCACAATCGCCACGGTAACGTCAAATCGCTCGATCAAATTGAAAAAAAAAAAAAAAATTGACAGAGCAGCACGTTTCTCGCTCACACGCGTACAAAATCGTATGCTCGTCCGCACGTATGCATTTAAAAAAGGATGACAAAATCTCGCTTCTCTCTCCCACCCTTGCAAAACGAACTGATTCGCATCCTTTTCGCACTCGCACAACTTTTCCAGAGCAAAGTTTTTAGCATCTTAAAAAGGGACGAGGGGGCCGCACGGAAAAACTTATATTTTTCCCGAAGCATTGAAGCCGAGCCCTACCGATCGGTACCAGGCCCCTACCGAACGGTGCAACGGTTCTCCAGGAACTTAGCTTCATTCTTACAAATATAATATAGGATGTACGCATCTAAACGAAACATTCCAATGTTTGTAAGTTCTGTTCATGTTTACATAAGCGCAATGGTCCCATCTATGTAGTTATAAGTCGGTAATATAGTGTCTAATGTTGCGCGGGTTGTTTGAAATGGAAGGTATTTTCTGAGTTAATGAGTGGATTTCGAAAGTTTTTAATGTGCGCATCGTTATTTTCGCCGAATTTTACATTAGAAACAATGAGTTATATTGATGTAGCAAAAGTACGCAACAGACCCATTTGGCAACAGCCTCTTTCTCTCCACCTAAACGAATATAAAATAATCGATTCCTCGAGAATCGACTGTTTTACCTCACTTTAAATGGAAAACAGGCATAGTTGTCACGTGTCTCCAAAGCAACAAGCAATCCGTGATAAGCAAAAAGAGAGAAAGGCAATTTTATAGTTACGGTTATGCCGTTGATGAAATGCTTCTTCCCAAAAGCCGTCCACAGAAATGAAAGCTCATATGGACTTTTGAGTTTTGGAGACATTGATTCGGATCAAAATTATGTATTGGTCTATTCAAAACTTTCATACAATCCCTCAGATTTTTGCTCCCAACTTTTCATATTTTTCTGCAAAAATATAACGAAAGATTCCCACTGGCGGCTCGTGCAGTCCGGCAACCGTGCACTATTGCCCTTTAAACGTGTGCAAAAAGATCGATACTAGGTGAGGCGCTGCGCCTCACCAAGTAATCGATTATTTTACACAGTTTTAAATGGAGGGAATCCATTGTTGCCACATTGCACGAGCCGCCTCTGAAGATTCCTGGCTGTAAGCGCGGCTCTGGCCTATAAATATTAAACAATTGAAGACTTAGCAAACCCCGTAGCCTAACCGACAGGGCTATAATTCAAAAAATATCTATACTTACTCTACTTATGGTGCCGTTATGAACTCTTTTTTTTATTTTGACGAGTTAATGTATTATAATGAAACAAGAACTACTATCTAAATGAAGCATCTACTTACGATAATTTTGTCTGTCGTTTTATCATCTTCTTATTCTTCGCCCGCTACTTTTGTTTTTTTGTTTTTTTTTTTTGCTGCCATAGAAAACTCATATTTTTACACATATTTCAATACACGCGGTAGTCTCCTTAATTAACATTTACGTGGGTTGAACAGAGTGTTTCCGCAGTTTCGATTAAAATCTATCCTCGCTCATAAAATTAGCGGAAGCTATTTTTTTTTTTCGGATGAGTCATTTTGTTTCACATGCCGAGTTATTACGCTAGAAGTCATATGTATACGTGTGTGTTTGACTTTCGCACAAAATGGACAAAGCGCGGTTTCTTTTAGAATTGCTTAATTTTTATTTTTAACTGGTCGCGTACGTCTAATTAAGATGGTCTACGACGCGACATTTAAGGCTCTGAATACATAAGGAGTACTTTTTCGGAGGAATCTGCAATATGGCTTGAATTGAGATTTTTTGAGAGGATCACACCTCATATTTTATAGGTTCTGATTTTGGAGATCGCCACAATTGGCCAGTATTTTGTACAGTGGCGTAATCTTGGGGGGGGGGTCTTTTTGCCCCTTCAATATTTGAGGAGGGGGGCAAAGTATCATTTTGCCCCCCCCCCACAATAATTTTATGAAAAAGAGGAAGGAAAAAGAGGGAGGGAGAAAAGAAAAGACAGTTAAATACAAAAAATAAAGAGAGAAATGAATAATAATTACAGGAACCGAGGAGCAAAAAATGGCAAGAATAAGTGGCTCTATTTTACCCTGAAACTGTACCTAAAGTAAATCTAAAGTGAAAAGTTCCTCTGTTGTCAATGAAATAAAGAAAATATTCATTGAGTCTACTAACTTCTGTTCTGTTGGTTGGTTGTTTTTGAAAGATTCAAATGCTTAAAATATAGTCTGAGAGAGCCCAAATGTTCAAACTTTTCCAGGGGAATATACCCCCAGACCCCCTATTACTGGAAAGTGTCCCCCCAGTTTCTCCAAAGTATCGGACTATTTGCTACCCCCTCCCCTCAAAAAGAATCTCAAATTTTACGCCACTGAGCGGAACATTACATTCACTGCAGTTTTAAATTTCCAGAGACTTCTAACCGTGAGGAACAGCTAGTCTTCCAAAGCCTAGAAATATCAACTTCATCAATAAGCTGAAAGTCTGAACTGAAAAATTCCCTTTTTGCCTGAGAAATGTAGAAAATAAACGTAAAGTCTATTTTTTAAATTTTTTTAAATTTAATGGCATTTTTATGCGATAACATTGCTTAACATAACGTCTGAGAGAGCCTGAATTTTCACATTTTTCCGGGGGAGGACCCCCGGACCCCCCTCTTACTGGGGTGTCCCCCCAGCCCCCCATAGTGTATCTCTCAAAAGTTGGTCCCCCCCCCCCCCCAATACTTATCCCAAGTTTACACCGCTGCTTTTGTAGAAAGAACATGCTGCTATAGTGTTTCCCTTTATACAGTTGGTTTCATTCTGCGTAAAACCTTCAATATACCAATTTACATACACAGTTGCGAGAACGAGAACACCCATCGACCGTGAGCTTGGTCAATTTTATGATGGGTTAAAGTGGCCGTGGCTCGCTCGATTTCGGCCCGTCTTTTTTTTCTTTTTTTTTCGGGTACATCGAAAATAGAGGATGTATAATAATTAGAGTATGAATAATTCGTCCAATTCCGATGTTAATTGGACAGGTCCGTGATAAAATCTTTTGTGGTGAAAACCATATAAGTGGAGGGCGCTGCTGTGAACTTGCCACACAGTAGCGATATCTGGCGAGTGGAACCACAACCGCGGCAACCATCCATTCAAACGCAATACGCATGATCATTGCTCACTGGACCTAAACCTGAAAACCGGTTGTATAGTAATTGCTCTAATAGATTTCGCCTCGTTTCTACACACAGAGGAAAGGCTGGCCTGGTAATATTTACAGGAGTTTTCAGTTATTATTTCGCTTCAAAACTGAAGTGAAACTTGACACGAAATATATCCCTTCAGAAATAAATGTTTTTGTTAAATGCCATTAGTTTTCAAGTCAGTTTCGGTATTTTTTTCGGACGACTTAGTAAAGTTTCTGTACATTAAAGTTTAAGAAAGCACCGCTGCTCTTTATGATTGAGATTGATGATTGATTCTTTTCTATAAGATGTCTGTTGATCATAGCCGTGGCGAGGAATTTGTCGTTCTCTCTCTCTCTTTGATCATTTGAACATAAGTGTTGGATAAGGACGGACAGTGTCTCCAGCCCCTATTATTGTCCTTTTCAAACAAATGCCGTCAAATAGGAAAAGAGAGAGAAAAGACATATTACTGCTTATGGATGTGCCGTCGGACAGAATCTCTGAATTATGAAAAAGTACTTTCTGGAATCTTAGACCTTCATATACTAGAGAATCGAATGACATTTCTCATGTAAATTCATGTGACAATAAAGAATAAGTGACTGAAAATAAATAATAATTAGCTTATAAAACTGCAATGCCAATACCTTTCTGTATAATAACAAGCTCTCTCTCTCCTCTCCCCTCTCTCTCTCTCTCTCTCTCTCTCCCTCTTTTTCTCTTATCCTCGAAATGCTCTCGCTGGCATTAATTTCTCCAATTTTCTCTTCGCCTTGGGAATGGAGGCAGCTAGACGAAATAATGGTGCGGATGCAACCGGAAAATAAAACCTCTGTGACGCTCTAAAACGCTCTGGCGACGAAGGGAAATAAAATATAAAACACTAAAAAATTAAAACAAATCATAAAAAGGAGGACAGGCTTAATGTGAATGCGGAGGGAAGGATGTCTTTGAAGGAAGGGGAGGGGCGTAGGAGGGTGCGTAAAGGGTCCATTATGAACCGGTCAAAAGCTGACCCCACGGTTTTTACTATGATAAACTTCGTTTTGTTGGAAATGATCTTCCGCGTCTTGCCAAAAAGTCTGATGCTTAAATATCGCGCGGTTTCATCGAGACCGGCGCGGCGTGTATACAGGATGTCAAGAAAAACCTGTGTTTCGAAACTTTATAAAGCACTGTAATGGATCTTGCAAACTTTCGCCGCAGAGGCAAATATGATTGAGATTCATGATTCACAATGCTTGAATTGCTTGAAAGACAATGGAAAAATTGTTTTGTTTTTCAGAATTTACTCCTTCACTTCTTGAGCAAACTTTATTATCCTGCGGGCCAATCGTTTACTTTTTCTTTATAAAAATGCTCTCTTGCAAACTTTTGATAAAAGCGATTGAATAATTGCTTCTTGAGTCATATCCAGCGAAAATTACGATGAGCGCATTAAAAAAAAAATTACGGAATTTACTCTCAGACTCACACTTTGACTTATAAATATATGGGCGTGATGGCAAAGCTACGTAGATAGGGCTCGTTTTTCAGAAGTGTAGGTTCACCTAGACGATAATCTTTAGCAACTTTTCAATTTTTATTCCTTCAAAACTGAACAAAACTTGTCTTCGACTTTGAACTTTTAATTTTAAAGTGTTCCTCGCAATGAAAAGCCAACGCGCATTCACATTTATTTTGAAACAAGAGACAAAATGTTGAAAAATTCCAAAGATTATCGGTCTGGGTGCGCCTACACTTCTGAAACCACCTCTATGCCATGGGAGATTCCTATCCAATTTTAGACTTTCTCTGTGGGTTTCTGTGGGGAGAGAAAAAGAGTGTGAGAGAGAGACAAATTTGATCGGAATCTCCTAAGATACCAGCATAGCAAACCATCTTTGCTCTTAAATGGCGGAATCTTTTCAGATGTGCCTTGATTTTTGTTGCACTTATCATTGGTGGTGGCGCGTGGGTCAAAAAAAAGGGCGGAGGAGGGGGGGAGCAGCTAAAAACCAAAAATCGGAAAACTTTCGTTTTGGTCACAACCAAACCTCGTATGATTCTGTGATAAGTGGAATTCGACGGTTTTTGGAGTGCGAGAAAATTTTGTTTGTTGTCAAAGTTTTCCATCTTTGGTTTAGTTTCTTCAGCCCCTCCGCATTATCAGAAAAGTGGTGAGGGGGTAAAGCCCCCCCCCCCCCCCGCCATTATGACGTGCCGCCTATGGCGAACTTACAGACTATATTTTCAAAATGGTGATGGGACGTTTCTCAATTTTTTTTTTTTTTTTTTTTTTTTTTTCAAATCACCCCGTACAGAGGAGTCATTTATTATTTACGAGTCCAAGCGTATGACGGGTAAGTGCTCGTAAATTACCGCGGGAACAAAATGCGGAGTAATTCGGAATGACTTCGAACACCCGAAAAATAAAACTTTTGACCAATGACCATAATAACCGATTGGACGCTCTCTAAACTAACGATCAAGCAGTCGTCATAACCGCAATGACCACCGCTCAACAGTCATCGGTACCGGTGTGAAGACATAATACTTCTGGAAGACATAATCATGATTTTTATTGCCTTTTATTACCTATCCGTGATAAATTTATATTGATCATCAAACATTTTTTTAATGGATTCCAGAGCGTCCTCTGGCCGCAGCCAGAATATCAGATACACTTAATTTTTGTTACTTTTCACCTTTAGTAGATGGTTTTCTTATTATTTTGCTTGGCAGTAAAAAAAAAAAAAAAAAAAAAAAAAAGAAGACATAATTTTTGTTTCGATTTTCTCGATGAGGAATCAAAAATATTGATTTTTCTTGATGCAATAGAAAATGTTTTGCTTGAATGGAAAAATAAAACAGATTACTTTCTATTATTTCAACAAATAATGCAAGGTGTGTTTTCTTTTTTTAAAAGTATTATTTGGCTTCATTCACTTATTCTTTATTAGAAAATCTACAGTCGCCGACGGGCCGATCCTTGAAATTCACGACTTTCGGGTAGACTGGATAAGAATGGAAAACGGTGATTGGTAGAGGCGAGTCACGTGGTATGTCAAGTCGAATCAATCGACAGAATTGATCTAATTAGTTATCGGGCAGTCTTGGAGTACCTGATAAGCAATTAGATAAATTCTGTAGTTTGATGAGGCTTGGCAACTACGTGACTCGTCTCTACCAATCACCGTTTTCCATTCTTATCCAGTCTATCCAAATGTCGTGAATTTCAAGGATCGGCCTGCTGAAGGCACTAATGCAAGGTCACAATCTAACGCTATTTATACAATTGTATTATAGGCATAACTATACCATTTTACACCACGGGACCAATTATTTACTTCATCGACAAACCGATTGTTTAGACTGTCTATGAGTGGCTATTGGTCCAAAATTATAAAACTTGGCTGTTGCTGTGGTATAACCATCGTTAAAGTGTCCGTTCTTTGAAGCCGCATCTTTACGAATGACCTTTAGAAAACGGCGGACACTTTAACGATGGTTAACATATAGTAACCGCAAAGTTTTATCATTTTCGACCAGTGGCGTCGCGTGCAATTTGGCAACAACCGTTCGATTAAAGTACGTCGAATTACAGGCCGAAAGTAATTTATTTTTAAGAAAACGGAAGGTCAGTTACTAGATAATCGTCTGAAGAGTATCGCTGCAAAAAATCTCGTCAATAACTTCAAAAATAAGGCTGAAAGTACCAAAAAATGAAATATCGTAAATCGATTCTTGTATCGAAATGCGATATTTTATTTTTTGGTACTTTCAGCCTTATTTTTGAAGTTATTGACGAGATTTTTTGCAGAGACACTCTTCAGATGATTATCTAGTGGCTGACTTACCTTTTCTTAAGAATAAAGTACTTTCGGCCTGTAATTCGACTTTAATCGAACAGTAGAGCTCTGGTGGCAGAAATTGGCGCTAAACGCTAAAGAGTGAAGATTCACCATCAGAACTAAGAAACGCAGTTGGAAACCAAAGGCATCCTTGTTTTCAACTCACCGCGAGTAGGTACTTTCGTTTGCTTACTGAAAAGCACCAAAGTTCGGTCTTTTGGAAATACTCCATCGGGTGCAAATGACGAGGCACGCTTTTTTAAGAAGATTTTCAAAGCACAAGGAAATCGAACTTTGGTGATACTGCTACTGTTCGTAGAAACTGAAACACTCAACCCGCGTCTACATCTCGCGGGTAAAATATTTACCAACACTTTTTAAACGAAACATAAATAATTAGCAAGTTCTCTCAAGAGCTGAATAATTAATTCCTCTGCGTTGTTAATACAAAGCTTTGCCAACTGAAACTGATTGCATTTGACATTCCCCGGGGAGTTAGCAAAACTCAGGAGCCCCTTTTTTGCACGGATACCGACTCGCGTTGCACGCAGTGGTGCCAAATTTCTGCACAGCAGCTGTTTGGCGTTCATTTGATTGGGTTTTATAAAGAACCTGCATGCTTGATTCCACCGGTTGAGAAAAGATTACACAGTTCAGTTCAGTTTATGACTATTAAATCACGGAAAAGTATGATCTGTAGTTATTTCTCCATTGGTGGAGTCATCATTAACTTGAAAGAAAAAAAAACTTTCAAATATTTTAAATTAAATTCTACCGATTGAGAAAATATTACAGATCAGAGTATTTTCGAGCGTTACAGTCATAAACTGAACTAAACTATGTTATCTTTTCGTAACCGGCGAATCTTCGGTGCATTGAAAAATGCCATTACACAGGCAGGTGTGCTCTTTCGAAAAAATAAGCCTTACAATCTCATTGAAATTTGCTCAAATGAGTGTACCTGAACATTTATTTATGAGCCCTTTTTCTGGAGACAGCATCAATTGTGCACACATGTTTGTTATTTCTATTATTTTCTTATTCTTCTTTCTTATTTAAATGACTGCATGTAACCTATTCTAGGACTAACATATTTTGTGACACTCTTCAGGTGACTTTTAATTCCCCTTCACACTGGTGCCTACAACTTTCGGTTGATTGTTGCGTCTGATTTTTCAAAACTCAACTCCCCTCAGCCACAGAATAATACAATCAGAACGGAAACTCTGTCGGATTTTGAAGCAAATTCATTTCGCGTCCGCCATGTTGGGATATAGGATGTTTACATCTGGATTCGCGCGAAAAAAAAAAAAAAAAAAAAAAGATAGGACATGTCCGCGAAATTTTCATTGGGGGAAATTTGCCATTAAAATTTAAAAGTGAGGCTGGAAACTTATGATTTTTTTTCCCAGACTTACAGAAATAAAGGGGGTTTCAACACAAATCACACATGTCCGCCATGTTGGGAAATAGGACCACAGCGTTGCCTATTGGTACCGTTAAATTCCAAACTTGCTTCCATTGGCTCTTATGGGAGTTTCCGTTCTGATTGTATTATTCAGTGCCTCAGGCGATGCTTACTCGAGAGAACTGGCAACATTAGTAGTCGACCGGTATCTTCTTATATTTCCTCTAATAACTACACCGATAAAGTTTGTTCCTTTTCCTTTTCCTCTCCCCCCCTCAAGCCCCCACTCTCTTTTTCTGCCTCGCGACCTTCCCCGCATCTCCGTTTCCTCTCTTTCATCTACTTTATTTTGGTTTTAATCCGAGTTAATAAATGAAGTAATTTCAGTTTCACCTTTCTCTCTTTTTTAATCTCCGCGTTGTCTCTCAGGTTTTTCCGCCGGTCTACCTTATTTTCGCGAGTTCTTTTTCCCGCTCTCCGTTCTACCCTCTCCTTTTTCTTCTCTCGTCTCCCTTCGCTCTCTACTTCCTACTCTCCCTTTCTCTCCTCACCTCCCACCTTCCTCTCCCCCACAGTTCGATAATTAAAGCTGGGAATAGGATTTGATGTCGAGACACGGACGTGGCAGAGGCGGATCCAGAAATGCCTCTTTCCCTCCTCATTTTCCCCTATACCCCTCTCCCCCTCACAACTTTTCCAACACTCCCCGCCATTCTCTCTCTCTCTCTCTCTCTCTCTCTCTCTCTCTCCCTCTCCCCTTCTCCTTTTCTTCTCTCTCTCTCTCTTTCTCCTCTCCCCTTTACTCTCTCTCTCTCTCTGATCTCTCTCTCTCTTGATCTTTTCTTTTTCCCCTCTGACCCCTCTCTCTCTTCTGACTCTCTCTTCTCTGATTTGACCTCTCCCCTTTCTCTCTCTCCTTTTCTCCTCTCTCTCTCTCTCTCTCTCTTCTCTCCCCTCTCTCTCTCTCTCTCTCTCCTTTTCTCTCTCTCTCTCTCTCTCTTCTCTCTCCCCCTCTTTTCTCTCTCTGACTCTCTCTCTCTCTCTGACCTCTCTCTCTCTCTTTACTCTCTCTCTCTCTCTGACTCTCTTTTCTCTCTGACTCTCTGACTCTCCCCTTTTCTCCCCTCTCTCTCTTCTCTCTCTCTCTTCTCTCTCTTCTCTCTCTCTCTCTCTCTCTCTCTCTCTCTCTCCTCTCTCTCTCTCTCTTTTCTTTTCCGCCAGGATTGTCAGCAACACTAAAAAAACGCAATCGTAGCAAATAAGGCAATAGAATTAACCAGCAAAACATCTTCAGTTGAGCACACCAAATTTCTGGCGCACCTTCTACCAATACCAAATCTTAAGTTAGCTCAACTAAAAACCTTTCGCAAGCTCAATTTTTTTTCTTTTCCTGTTTAGGGTGAAACGACAGATGAGGAAAGACAAGTAGGAAGAGAGAGGAGGGTGCATGAGAAGAGAGAGGATGACAAACGAATCAGACATAATCCAATTCTCCCCCCCCCCCCCAAAAAAAGATAAAAAAAGAGAAATCTCCCTCGCACCCCGGATCCTACCAAAGCTGCTAGAAAGAGAAAAAAATAAAGGTTCTCTGGAGCATTCTAAAAAAAAAAAAAAAAAAAAAAAAACACCATCTAAGATAAATGAAGCAAATGACACACAAAATGCGCTGCCTGATTAGGTTAAAAAGTAAAAACATCTTTTTAGATGGGTTTGACGGCTGGCACGGGCCTGGCGCGATGCCGTCCGAGGTCAAACCCTCCCCTCTCACACCCCCATACCGCCTCACCGCCTTCCTGAATGATTCAATGTATCGCTTATTCAATACACCCCTTTCGCGTTTTCCCCGAATCCGTTACGTCCTTAGAATTTGATAAGCTTAAATCAATAGGCACTCACGGTTGTATCCGGAGTCCGGAGGACCAAACCATCGATGTTAAATGAGGGATGCGAATTGAGTAGGACGCACGGATATATCTCACGATCAAACCAGAGAGCATCATTGAGAGCTAGATTCTAGCGCACTGTTGCCCAACGAGCTGTAAATTGTATAGGGATACAAAGGTCGCCCAACATTAATAAGCCCTGTGTCCCCTAAGAGAAGCATCAGGCATATGGACGGTTTTTTGTTTGGTTTTTGTTTTTTTGTTGTTTTTTTTTTTGCCTCTTACTTTTCAACCCAAAGTAAAAATTTGTAATACTTTCCACTGAAATCGGCGTAGATCGTTTCACGCACGATCAGTCGACTCCTTAGGATTTTTCTCAGATAGGCCACCCTCAATGCTTAGACTCATTGTGACAAGTATCTCAGGTAACCTACCTGAACCAACATTTAAGGAGTCGAATTTGACTGAGGCTGTTGCTCACTTTTGTTACAAACGATTAACAGGTATAAAGGCCTGCAGGCCGATTCTCCCGATTTGGACGAGACGAGACGAGATAGGAAAAAGCGATGAATCCTGTTGGTTTAAATGGCGTCACGTGACAGATTTGAAGTCATTGAGGCGCGGAAAGAGCGAGCTCCGAATCATGATTTTGAAATGAATGACTCGGAGCTCGTTCTTTCCGCATCTGTCACGTGACGCCATTTAAATCAATAGGATTCATCGTTACTTCCTATCTCGTCTTGTCTCGTCTAAATAGGGAGAATCAGCCTGCTGGGCTATGTTCGATGTCTATCGATCCACATCGACTCATCTATCGGTATCGAAAAATCGATCAATATCGACACATCGATCAGGATCAGGATTAATGGTCAGGGATGATCGAATTAAGGGAGGCCTCAGTTGTAAAAACCTCTATAAATAACTATGGTAGCACTAAAAATTTTACGAAATCCATCACTGAACTCATAGAATGCTCTTAAATGATCGACCATAATGGCGGTGCTGGGCACTAAAAATTGGAAATGCCCATCTTGCAATACTGTCACTCTATCAAGAGATGGTCAATATTTCATTGACCACCCTTATTGGGGAGCGACGCTCGGCGTGGGGCATCGTAACGTATTAGGGTACGACAGGAAGATAATAAAAGCAATTAATTTTGAAAATACTTAAAACGTGTAAAAAACTATTGAAAACGAAAATGTATGGTAAATACCTATGACTCAAAAACCGTAAGCGAAAAGCCATGCAAAAGAAAGCGCGAGAAAGAAAAATATACAGTAAGCGGAAAGCGATGCGAAAAAGATCACGAGAAATAAAGAGAATATTCTAAATGAAAATGAAATAAAGCGAAATGAAAGACTGTGTAGAGCGTGAAGCGCGGAAAAAGCGAATTATCGATAGGCTCGATTATCTCCGTGAGGAAAAAGGCGTCTCTGGAGCGGTTTACATTATACTTACTAGTTCGTCGATGTATTTTTCAAACGATCGAATCATACGAGTTTACTACCGAAGGATAGAGGGATTAAACTCAGGAAGGATGGTGAAAGTGAGGACGTCGAAAGGCAAGAAAGCGAAGAAGGAAAAAATTGTGAGCTAACGAAAAATTGAACTTCGAAAGAATGAGTCAGTTTCGCCAATAAGGGGCGGGTTTCTTTTGGGACGTCTTTCCTTCAGCATCGCTGTGTCACGGAACTGTTTAATTGGCTGTTATTCACTCCTCTGATTATCCTAGTTATTATACCTACTTTATGAATCTTCCTTCTTAGGATAGAAAAAAGTGAAAGACGGGTATCTCCCATTCAGGGCTGCCGTTTTGCGTATAATCAATGCTATTTTTCTATACACCGATGATTCCACCGGTTGAGAAAAGATTACACAGTTCAGTTCAGTGCATGACTGTAATAAACTAAAATACTCGCATCTGTAATCTTTTCTCAACCGGTGGAGTCGTCGATGACTTAAAAAAACTTGCGGATATTTTAATTAATCAACGGAGTTTCCATCGATTAAGGAAAGATTACAGATCAGAGTATTTTCTTGCATTACAGTCATACACTGAACTGAACTGTGTAATCTTTTCTCAACCGGTGGAGTCATTGGTGAATAGAAAAATAGCATTGATTATACGCAAAACGGCAGCCCTGCTTCCATTATTAGTGCCCAACACTGCAATTACAGTTGCACATTTAAAATCATTTTATGAGGTTAAGAGTGAATTTCGTAAATTTTTATCGCTAACCATCATTATTTTTGCAGGTTTTTAATCAAATTGACCCTAAAATCGGCTGTGGCATAAGTGTGCCACAGCTTCTTCATCATTCGTCGACTATACTATCGATACCGAAAGAAAGTATCTTTGAAAGTTTCTTTCTTTGATTTCCTCAGCAACTTTAGAACCATCTTGATATTTTCTAGCATTCAATAATTTAGTGTACCATCATTTCTAAGTACGCTGAAAGATAACCTACAACTTTTCATTCGTAATCTAAGAAAAATACCCCAGAAATATTTTTCTGTGGGTAGGGGGGGATTTCATTTGTCGTCTATAGCACAAGTAGTCAGCGAGAAGTTAGTTATAATTGGTCCTCACTCATCACGTGATTCAGTTTGTCGAAGAGATTCGCCTCGCTGTGGCTGGCCGATCAGCGCTCACTTACTGCAATTTGTTTTAGACAACGGACCGTGTGACAACGGCTTTTGAAATGGAAGCCTTCGTGTTAAAGATCCGGTTCCAGGATACATAATCGGATCTTTTCAAAATGCAAAAAGCGTCGTGTCATAGCTTACTCCCAATAAAAAGTTTCCAACAAGAGACCAACCTTGTCCCTGCTGCAGCTGGTTCGTCAATCAAAAAAAGTTTCAAAATCTCTGCATTGAAGGTTCATAAACAAACAACATGTTTTAATTTGGCAACAACGCAAAATATAAGAGGTTAGGGTCACTCTCTTCCTGTCAAGTCCTGTTAGTCGTCTAATTTTAAACAGCGCCTTGTCTACATACATTCACGCGGACGCGTCGCGGCGGACCCCCCACTCAAATTTGTCCGAAGTGCATCGAAGTGTACAAAGAAAAGAGTGCCAATAATGGAGCAAGAAGGCAAAAAAAAAGGGGAGAGAGAGAGAGAGAGAGAGAGAGAGAGAGAGAGAGAGAGAGAGAGAGAGAGAGAGAGAGAGAGTGAGAGTGAGAGAGAGAGAGGGGAGAGGGAGAGATGAGGGGAGGGAAAAAGGTGGACGGTGAGAGGAAAAATAAGACACCCGTCCAGACATCTTAGGAAGTAATTTTAAGCAGATAAGTTCTGGAAAACTTTTCACCGAGTCTGAGTCTGGAGAGGGTAGAAAAGGAGTGCGCCCAGATGTATATGCTACGCGCAATGCACTGACGCGTCGCGTCGCGTATCTTGTATTTTAATTTGAACGGAACTAATGCAATATGTATGCGGGGAATCAAATTCGATTTCCTCAGCCGCCGCGCCGCGCCGTGAATCGCGTCCAAGCATTCCGCCGTGCGCATTCTTTTACAAACTTCGCGTCGCCCGGACCCGGACGGGACGGCCATCCGGACGTCCCTTGGCACTAACTCCCGAGTACAAGTGAAGAGCGTAATCTTCTCCTTTCTGTCCACTCATCCCTTGCTGGCCCATGCCTCCACCCCTCCATCATTCATCCCTCTAGAATCGATAGGATTTCTTGAATATATTTCCTCCGTCGAATGAAAGTGGATCGGGCGGATCGGGTTTTAATCTTTTAAAGAGTGCACCTATCTCTCTCTTTCTCTCTCTCTCTCTCCCCATAATCTTGCAGTGTTGTCGGCTTAGGAAAAAAATCACTCTAGAATAGACTGCTTTAGTGACGAGCGGAAAATTCAAGATCTAATTATCTGATTGGCTTGTATAGATGCTTTTTTTAATTGCAGAATCGCAGTATCTTATTGGTCAATTTTGAGTTTCTCACTTGCCCACTAAAACACTCTGTTACTGAAATAATTATTAATAATATCCAGCGAGTTGATTTATAGTTTATTCAAGCAATGTTTGATAAAAAAAAAAAAAAAGCTTACACAAGTTAGATTAAATAGTTGAAAGAGAGGTTTGTTTGAGAGCTATTTTAAGAAACGTAGTGAAGCTCACTTCTTTGTGTGTCGTAATATGACAGATTAATTTCACATAGAGGTTGCTATTGAGAGGTTATTTTAAAAAACGCATAATGGAAATAAGCGGCAAACTGCTTGACGTAGTCTATTAACGCGGAACGATGGAAATGTACGGTTTTTTTTTGTAAATCAGGCAACGCGTCCTCATAACTCTGGTTACGTTCACGCGCGCGCTCTTGATCGGACCGTCTGACGTAATTACTGTCAACTGAGAGACATCAGTGCTCCTCCGGGGCGGGGGGTTGAGTTGGGTCACTTTGAAAAATGATCCGAGTGACGAACTTTAATCGAATAACAAAATTTGAAAAATCCACCTCGACCACGTTTCAATTTGCCGTCTCAGAGTGGTCATGATGACCACCCTGAAAGCCGTACGTGATATTTCTGAAATTTGTAATGCTGCACCTCCCCTCTCCTGTTCACCCCGAGGAATAAAAAGATCATCATTCATCTTTGTCAATTTCAATAGCTGCTTATTTCAATTATGATATGATCTCATCGTGTTACCCCAATTTGAAATGTTCACAACAAAGTGAGAGACGTTATTGACAGCATCACCCTTATATTTCAGATGACTTCTCTTAGGTACAATTATTTTGCGATCAGTAAGCAAGAATGCATGAGCAGACAATGGTTGAATTTTGCGACATGAGAATAGTCGACTCGTAAACATGATTGGTCCTCAAAAGCCAGTTGCGGCTCATGTAGTGTGGCAATAATGTATTCGCTGAGCACTGAGAAAAATATTCCTGTTAATTCAACCGGACGTTTGTTTAATATTTACTTAACCAGAATCCCTGTTATTTCATTCAACAGTAATTCCTGTTTCTTGACCAGAATTACTATTGAAATAACAGGTATTCCGGTTGAGTAAGTATTAAACAGACGTCCGGTTGCGGCAACAATACATTTTTCTCCGTGAATTTAAACCGTTATGAAACAATCGATGCAGGTGCAATTGCACCCCGAAGATATATAGATACTTTTTCTTAAGTTTAACCCTTTCATGCATGCATTTTGGGATTTGAGTTTTTTTTAGATTTATTTAGACCGTTCGAAAGAGGACACTTTTTTAAGAACTTTGATGGGTCACACAACTTTCTGAAAAATGTCCTGTTTGACCTCGGTAGCTTGGTTTGAGATTTGAGTATATGGACCGTTAAATTACGTAGATGAATGTTTGATCAGACTTCAAAGCTCTCAGTCGGCTCAGTGGCACTTAAGCACTGGGGGGTACCGACTGTGGTGGAGCTTTGAAGGTGATAAACAGGAGATGCTCTCACGCATGCAGCCCGGATTTGCAGCCCGTACTAGACGAGCTTACCAAGCCGACTCGCGAGTAGAGCTAAAATTCGGAGATAAACACGGTGATTAAGTAGATATTTGATTTGACGAAGTGGACTGTATAATTGAAGATTGAACGATTAAGAGTGAGCAAAAACAAAACGATGAATAAAATGATAATAACAATGTAGAACTAGATAACTTGACGTACTCTACAGAGTAATTAACAAGGTGAATGAATTTATAATAAAATGCTCGACGCACTTCTATTATAATACGAAGGATATAGACTTGACGCCTAGCTATAGAGTGAGAAGTGATTTTACAAGAGAGGTCTCGCTCGACTATTCTCAGGGAGTTTGTCTGGGGAACTGATTCTCACTGTTCAAGGGCTGCGAGTTGAGGCCAGCCGTCGCAGGGGTTGCTCTGCCCGCGCATGCGCAGTGCGCACATGCTTTGGTCAGATCAACCCCCACTCGGACTGCTCAGTCGCAGACCTTGACAGTGAGAGAGAGAGAGAGATAGAGAGAAAAGAAAAGAGAAAGAGAGATAAGAGAGAGGTGGAGAGGAAAGAAGCGAGTTTCTAGAGAGAAAGAGAAAGTGTATGAGAGATAGATTGGAAATGCGGGTCATCAAAAGTAACTTATACAACTAAAAGTGAAAATATCATGAAAATAAAAACTTAAAAGTAAAAACTGCTTAAATCCAGTACTTGAATACTGAACATACCCCCCACCTTGAACCCTTGCCGGGTTTAAAAAGTAGATTATGCTTATGATACAAAGTACAAACCTAAAAAACTTAACTACAATTAAGAATATATACATCAGTGAGAATGATTTGCAGGTGAGTCTATGCGTAGCCAATGCGGTTGCATGTGTAGATGGTCACCTGACCATTTTCCGTGATACTGATGAGTGTAGTGTTGTAGGTGTTGGCACCGATGAAATCGGTTCATGTGAGTTGATGAGAGGTCTAGGTGAGCTTTAGCAAGCTTACGATCTGGAGTCGTACCCCCCACCGTGAAGAGACCACCATTCCTGATCTGGATGCAGGGTTGAAGCGCCTTCAATTGGTTGGATGCTGTGCGATGAGCCTTGAATTCTGAGCTTGACGTCAGAATGGCAGGTGCAATTTGTGAATTATTGCCAGTAGCAAATTGTGAGTGAAACCCTCGACGGTTTCCGTTGAATTTTCTTTCCGAATAAGCTGCATTATTCGCGTGAAAGCATGAGTTTACATCTTGAATTGTGCTCGGGCGGCTAAAGGTGTCCGCCAAGCGATTGTGCGTGAGATCACGTGACTCTCTCCATGATGGTGCGTCTGAACGCTTCTTGAGGGAGTCACGGTGGCTGGGACGTCCGTTGATTCGCTTATCAAATGTGACGTCATTACGATGAGCAAGAGAAGCGGGAGGCAGGCGTTCCTTTTTCTGAAATTCCTTCAGGCGGGAATCAGTTGACGAAGTGGACAACAAGGCAGTGGAGCGGGGAGTCATGACAGTTTTATAACTGACTCGTCCTGTGATTACCCAGCCAAAAATGCTGGAGAGTGCTGGAGGTATACCATCGGAACCCATTTTCTTTTCTCCTGTGTAGATGAATGGAAATGCATCTCCACCAATCAGAAATTCCACGGCACTAGGGGAATCGAAAGTAGGATCGGCCAATGCCAGGCCTGCGTAGTGTGTCCGAACTCTTTTTGGTAGAGGCATGCTTGGTAGATTCGGTGAGATGTTTTCGATGACCAGTGTTTCAGTCGACAAAACTGGGTCATTTGTGCTGCGCGGTTTGATGAGACAAGTGACCTTGCCCAAGATGTTCGCTGTGGGGTGGCCCCCGATACCCTGAACAGGGTGAGCAGTGCGCTCGAAAAACAGCCCTAATCGTTGAGCACAGGCAGACGTGATGAACGAATTCGAAGCGGCTGAATCGATTACTCCTCGGACGGAGTAAAATCGTCCGCTGGAACCTTGGACTTGAAACAAAGCCGAGCCCAAAACAACGGTGCATGGAGAGTCTCTTGCAACGGCTGACAAAGAGACCTTCGCTTGGGAGGCTTCGCTTTGTTTCAAAGACACCCTCTCGACACATGTTGCATTCGGAGAAAGCGCTGATGCAATGTGTAACAAAGAGTGATGCGCTGCGTTGCAGTGAAAACAACGCTTTTTGTTACAACATTGGCTGGCCTTGTGATTTGGTCGAAGGCAGTTGAAGCAAAGATTTCTATTTTGAACAAAATCTCGCCGATCAAGAATATGCATGCCTTTGAACACTGGGCAGGCATAAATGAAATGAGAGCCATTGCAGCGAAGACAACATTTTGACTTTTCTGGCGTAACGAGAAAAGCGCATTTCATATTTTCGATCGGTGGACAAGATTTTTCGGAGTCTGAGTCACTTTGTGGATCAATAGTGTTAATTTGAGTGACCTCATGAATTACTAATTGCTCTCGGATAAAATTTAACAATTGTTTGACGGTTGGAATTTTTGTGTCGATAAAAGTTCGTTCGAAGGCTTTTTTGGTGTCTGTTGGCAGCACGCGCAGAGTTGAAAATAAAAGAATAAAATCAGCCAAGTCGGCGATTTTTAGAGATTGCAATGATTGAATGCCTTCCTCAAATACTGTGAGAAAGTTGGAGAGTTGCACTTGTGATTCTTCATTGATTGGTGAGTAATTTAAAAGCTTCCCAAGAGTTTCGGAGGCTAATAAACGAGTGTTTTGGTAACGCTTTACCAAGTTATCCCACGCAATTTGATAATTACCAGGCGTAATATCAAGTTCCGTGGCGATAGTGAGAGGAGGGCCAGTGAGCGATGAAATCAAGTAATGAAATTTGGCAACATTGTCCAACGAGGGATTTCGATGAATCAACGATGCAAAATTATTGTAGAACATAGACCATTCTGAGAGTGCTCCCCCGAAGATTTTTAAGTCGATTTTCGGGAGACGCACGTTTGAGTGAGAGTTTGAACTGTGGCTTTTTCCGGAGTTTTGAGAAAAAGTCTGAGGTTCAGCAGCGCAGAGTTTTTTGTAAGTGGAGCAGAGAGGGTAATACAAATCCTCATAAGCTTTGGATTGTTCCATGATTTTTGCGTGGATAGAGCTATCACCAGGATTTTCTGCGACGTAGGCCTCCTGATAACGCTCAAGGACATCTTCAAATTCTGAGAGGTCTTCCGATATTTTTGAACAGCGTTCTAAAAATACACCTTTGTGTTTTTCATCTTGATCGATTAGTTTTTCAGCTTCTGTGGCTAATTCAAGCCTTTTATGCAAACGTTCAAGTCGAGTTTTTAAAATACCCGACATTTTGAGATAAAGTTACAATTACAAAAAAATAGAGAGATTGATTTCATTAAATAACGAATTATTTAACACGAGAAAAAACACGAATGATTAAATAAAATAACACGAGTCAGCGACATGAGATAAAAATGCGAATAAAAAACATGGGTGATTGATAACGAAGTAAAATAACAAGACGGATTGTTATTTACAAAACACGATAAAAACTGATTCTAAAAATCCGGCCCGGAGGACCAAAATGTTTGACCTCGGTAGCTTGGTTTGAGATTTGAGTATATGGACCGTTAAATTACGTAGATGAATGTTTGATCAGACTTCAAAGCTCTCAGTCGGCTCAGTGGCACTTAAGCACTGGGGGGTACCGACTGTGGTGGAGCTTTGAAGGTGATAAACAGGAGATGCTCTCACGCATGCAGCCCGGATTTGCAGCCCGTACTAGACGAGCTTACCAAGCCGACTCGCGAGTAGAGCTAAAATTCGGAGATAAACACGGTGATTAAGTAGATATTTGATTTGACGAAGTGGACTGTATAATTGAAGATTGAACGATTAAGAGTGAGCAAAAACAAAACGATGAATAAAATGATAATAACAATGTAGAACTAGATAACTTGACGTACTCTACAGAGTAATTAACAAGGTGAATGAATTTATAATAAAATGCTCGACGCACTTCTATTATAATACGAAGGATATAGACTTGACGCCTAGCTATAGAGTGAGAAGTGATTTTACAAGAGAGGTCTCGCTCGACTATTCTCAGGGAGTTTGTCTGGGGAACTGATTCTCACTGTTCAAGGGCTGCGAGTTGAGGCCAGCCGTCGCAGGGGTTGCTCTGCCCGCGCATGCGCAGTGCGCACATGCTTTGGTCAGATCAACCCCCACTCGGACTGCTCAGTCGCAGACCTTGACAGTGAGAGAGAGAGAGATAGAGAGAAAAGAAAAGAGAAAGAGAGATAAGAGAGAGGTGGAGAGGAAAGAAGCGAGTTTCTAGAGAGAAAGAGAAAGTGTATGAGAGATAGATTGGAAATGCGGGTCATCAAAAGTAACTTATACAACTAAAAGTGAAAATATCATGAAAATAAAAACTTAAAAGTAAAAACTGCTTAAATCCAGTACTTGAATACTGAACATGTCCATTTAAATTCCATGGAATCACATGTTACATAAAATGGTACACATGTGTACCACTATCCAAGAAACCACTATATGGCAAATAAACATGGTTGACAAATTGCACGAGCCACCTCTGCGCAAAAATCGTTTTATCGGAACCAACCGATCCTCCAATCCTCATGATGGGGTTGACCTCTACGAAACTTTGAAAACAAATGTTTAATTTTTTTTTTTTTTTTTTTAAGATATTAATGCCATCAAAGTCATCAGATTTAATTTGAATCCCAATGTTTTAATAGGATACAGATTATCCTGATTTTGATGCAATCGATGACCGGAAAACGTCCAAAAAAAAGTTGCGAGTATTGGGTTTAAAGGTTGTATGTTATCCTGATCCACTATGCAGATCATCCATAAGAACACACTTAAACTGGCTCAAATTCGGACGGTTGTTGATCGGTGCGCGCACCATCCACAATCAAAGACTGATCGTAGTTTCGATATTTTGATACTTTAACGCAGTGATTCCACCGGTTGAGAAAAGATTACACAGTTCAGCTCAGTGTATGACTGCTGTAATGCTCGAAATACTCTGATCTGTAATCTTTTCTTAGCCGGTGCAATCGCCGTTAAATTATTAAAATATCCGCAAGTTTCTTCAAGTCATTAACGACTATACACCCGCGGATGAGGAAAGATTACAGATGCGAGTTTTTTCATGCATTGCAGTCATCAACTGAACTGAACTGTGTAATCTTTTCTCAACCTGTGGAATCATCGGGGAATTAAAAAATGTCATTGAATATAGTCACAGCAGTAGCTCTGCTGGATGAGGACAAACGGCGAACTCGAAAATTCTCTATTGAGGCAATTTCTGCAAGAAGGGTCCGTGAAAACACAGGGTGTGATCTTCCGAATAGAATTATATTCAAAAGTAAAATCGTACTTACTGTTATATATCCAATAAAAGAGTATGAAAAGTAAAGATTTGGTGATATTAGAGCCGAATTTCTCGGAAAAAGCGCACCTCAAAATGTACGCGCCATTCTTCCGCATATCATACCCATGGACGGATACAGGAGGGGTTTGGTTTGTCCCTCTCTATTTTCTCCCATTTGAACACATGTGTTAGAAAAGGATAGCAAAGGAAGTTATCTTGTGTTGTGACTTCATCCCCTATCTCCGTCCTTTTTTAACGCATGCGTTTAAATGGGAAGAAAGAGTGGGGAAAAAATTAACTTATGTGAACGAGTAGTTTCAAAAGTAGGTCAGTTGCGTGCAGTATTAGAGACAGATAATTTCCAAATTGGCTTCATAGTATGCGTGACTTACCGCAAAAGAAGTGACAGATAACACTGACTCATTTTTAGAACGAATAATTTGATAATGTATCAAGGTAAGCATATACTAAACTTATAATATAAGTACTTGATCAGAGTAAAAGACTGAGCAGCTTTACTGAAAGAGGACGAAAGGAGGGAAGGGGGGGGGGGTTGTTCAGAGTAAACCTGAAATAAAATCTAGCATCGATGAGAACTTTTAAGGGATGGGGGAGATGGTGAAGGTACACAGTTTAGCGGGGAACGAAAAGCAAAAGTATCCTGACAAAAGCTATCGCAAGTCTTACGCTACAGCATCAGCAGGAAGAAGCTCTATTTGAAGCTTAAAAAGAGAAAAAAAGAAAAAAGCTGAGTATAAAGGGGAAAAAGTGGTTTGGGGGAGAAACATCTTTCAGAGAGAGAAAAAAAAGTTAACAATAGTGTATTCCAAATGTATTACAAAGCCGGATTTTGTGTCTCCCTCCCTCCCCCGCCTCATAACCTTCGCCACCTCCTCCTCTTCTGTCGTCGAAAGTCTATTTTTTCAGCTTATCGCCAGAAAGAGACGGTTTTTTTGATTTTCCTCAACTTACTCTTTAACTTCGTTTTCTTTTCTTTCTTTTTTCTTTTTTCGTCTCATCCACTCCTGGTTTTTTTTTTCTTCTCTCCTTTGTATCATCGAACCACTTTTGTTAAAGAAATATTCGTCTAATCTTTGCTTACAATTTTTATTGGTGGATGGTGCTTGCGCTGCGAGACGTGAGCTTCTGCGCTGTTGCGCTTGGTTCACCCGATCACGGTCTTTTCCCTCTCTTTTAATCCCCAGTTTTTCCGGTTTAAAATTCAATATGCTTCCTTTTTTTAAAGAGAGCGGAGCCATAAATTAAGAATAAAGAAATAGTCCAATGAGAAAAGACCCTGTTTCAGAAGAGTAGACCAATTTGACCATGATTTCCGTTTTTCAAAAGTTTTTTTTTTTTATTATTTTAAACAAGTTTTATTAACACGACTATACAACATGAGTACAATAATTGTTTTTTTCTTATGATAAATAGTATAAAATAATTACAGTATGATTTTTTTGTAAATATTTATGGGTATAGTAAAATTTTCTTTAGTTTTATGTTCCTAAAAAAAACGAACGAGAGATAAAAATGATGATGACGATAATGATGACGATAATGATGACGATGATGATATGGAATGAAGGGATGAAAAGATGGAGGAAAGTGAAGTGAAGGTAAAGATAATTCTGAGTGGAGGAGGGAAAAAAGGAGAAAAAAGTTGACCCCCGTCCCTCAGATTTTATGATAATAATCCGAGGCCAGCTCAAGAGGCTTGCGCCGTTTGAGCCTTCAAAAGTCGTTATTCAAAAGTCGATGAAATTGTATGCAACATCGAAGCCCATAAGTTAATTGTCAGTTACGCATGCGAAATGTCGTTGAGGCAACAAGTGGTACACTCGCCCTTCAAAGCCAAGTGAATAGAAAGACATGTGTACTGTAACGTGTTTTGCCTATACCCTACACGACAACTCGCAAGCGCGACTGCTTTCAATTTTGCACTTCAGTTTAGTGTCGGTTTCTACGGAAGTAATTACATAAGAAGAGAAACGACATTATCAGCTGCTATATAACTTGTCAAGTGAATAAATAAAAACATTTTCGGGAATGAAGCTAATATACCAATAAGAAAATGGTGGGACGCAACATATATGTTTTTATTCACTTGAGTAATTAAAGATTTAGATTAAAGATTATTTACTATACTATGGGAGAAATAACTTCTTTAAAAACAAGAAAACACGTTTACTTGTGACAGTTTTCCTTGCGTGAAGTAAAGTCCTGTTTCATGAAGGAGAATCACTGTCACAACAAGGAATCTTTTACTTGTAGCAGCAGACATTTTCCTTGCGTTAAAGGAATTTCCCCTTGGTCAGTATTTCACTTTGCAGTTTCTTTGACACAAACAAAATACACCTTGGATTAAAAAAAGAATTCTCTCAGTGTACGGAGGGCAAACAAACCGGAAACAAACTGTCCATGCTGCCTCAATTTTGGGATAGTACTTTACTTTTAATACGTAGTAACCCCTATACATATATGTTGTTGGATCGGATCCATGGGTGCCCGCAGTGGGGGGCAAGAGGGGGCACTTGCCCTCCCCCCCCCTGGAATTCAAAAAAGTCAAAATTTCACGGTAAAAAATGAAAAGATAAAAGGAAATGCAATGTTAATCAAAGGATTAATAGTTAAAGAACTTCATTATTCGTTTATTTTGTAATTTTAACTCATTTTTTGCAAGGAATATTAGAATTAAACATTTTCCTTGCTATTATTTTCGTATGCTGTCTCTTTATCCATTATACATATATCTAACACTTCAAAATTATTACTATTATTTGATACACCTACCATGGCTCAATATGTGTACACCATTTGGATGAAAAAAACAAGTTTCCCCTTTTTCCCTGGGGGGGGGGGGGGTCTACTAGACCTTCCATGGAGGTTCAACAATTTTGATCCCCCCCCCCCTTTGGAAATTTTTCTGCGGGCGCCCATGATCGGATCTAACCCATGATGTAGGGAAGCAACTGTGTACATACGTTCACAAGGAAAACAAGTGTATTGCAGTTTGCCTACCCAGCTCTCGAGTCAAGTCCACTTCGTAAATGTAATTTAACCTCGGCGCCGGGCTTGATCATTTCCCCGTATTCTTTCTTCTGCCCTCCATCGATCTATAAGCTCTAAGGAGCGTCGACGTCGAGTTTTTGAAAATCCCTCCTGAAACCTCACCTCTCGAACGTCATGGGTAACAAAATGATATTAAATAGAAAGGTTGGTTGCCAAATAATATTAATGATCCCGTTTTCCGCAACTTGTTCGCCGCCTCTCTCTCTTCAAATCCTCAACCTATAGAACAGCGCCGCGCGCGCGGCAATTTCTCCCGGGACCGCCTTTGCTGTTCAATCAATCAAGATTTAAATCTTGAGCCTCGACTCCTCTCCTTCAACTCCAAAAATACTTCACGCAACAACATTTATATCAATTTTGTTACATTCTTATCAAATCGTATACACCTTTCACCCCCGTAGGTTTCTATCTATCAATAATCTTCACTGTAAAAGTCAGAGATAATGACGTCAAGTAAGCAACAGAAAAGCAGTTTGTGTTGACAACTTTGTCATAGAATGCTATTAACTTTGCAGAGGGGGCCCCGCTTTGATTCCCGGTGGAGCTTCGCATTATTTCCGTTTACGTCGAGGTATAAGTAGACGAGTACAACATGTGCTTTGTGTATTGAGTTTCTCTCCCAGGATTGAAGTTACTTGGAGAGAAAAAAAAACAAAAAAAACAAAACAAAAACAATACCTGGGCGTAAGGGTGCGAAGAAAAATAGGGTTAAATAAAACACTATCAATGGGTCTGTTGCAAACTTTTGCTGTATACATATATAGAGCCGGCCTATTATGGAAAATAATCTCTTGGACGTTAAGTGCATTAGAAATGTCGAAAATTGAGTCATAAGATGCGTTTAACAAAATTCCAATATACTGGTTAGAACTGCATTGCTTTTGCAATTGAGGCGGTGGCTGCAAAAACAGCACATACGGAAAAACCTGATTTCCAGAAAACGCATTTAAAGTTTTCATTTGCTAATAACGCGTTGATATGATTCGGAAATGAGTACAATTTTTCGTGGTTTTATGCTTTGAACCCTCTTTGAAGAGAATCCAAGGACAAATTTAAAAAAAACAATGGTTTGAGTTCATTTGCGGCCAATTTAAAAAAGTGAGTTATGTGCGGTTTTTGCACCGAACAATTAAATGAATGCAAATTTAATAGGATTTGACAGTTAAATGAAAGAATAATCATTTTTATGCGACAATTTATGGAAGCATAAAAATTTAAAGTAAAGGAACAGCGCAAACCGAAACAAAAAAGTAAAAACTAAATAAATCAGCTATATTTGGCTCGCAATTAAATGTAAAGGAAAATGACCTCTCAAAATGCATGGGCATAGCCAGCAATTTGGCAACCATGAATTCTTCCCATTTGAACGCATGAGAAACAATCGACGCTTGAGGAGACCATGGCTTTTTTACCAATCGATTGTTTCTCATGCATTCAAATGGAGAAATACACAGTTGCCAGATTGCTCGATATAAGCGTATGTGCTGTTTTTGCATCCATCGACCCGATATCTCCGCGTAGAATCATCGTCACGTCGCCAAATTCACAGGGGTGATACTTCTTGAGTATAATTTTCAATTGCGCTGTTGGGCGCAAAAACAGCACATACGCGCATGGGCTGTTAATGCAGGGGCCGCCTCAATTGACCTATATACTATAATTGCATGGCTTCAGATGCATTTATTTCCTTTATTTTTAAATATTTCCTCGAAATATTTTGGAATCTGACGTAATTTGTAAAGAAGAATATAGAAAGTAAGTTAACTCACTCTTGTAAAAAGTTCCATGATCGCTGATTCAATTTTCCATTTGAGTCTGGAAATCGCATCGGTTTCTTTCCGGGTGAAGTTACACAGAAATCACTGGGATTTCCATGTTCGAAAGGGAAATTGGAACAAAACTCATGGAACTTTTTTACTTGGGCAGTTTTTTGCCCAACCTCGATCGATATGCTAAACTACTTGTCGATATGATAAATGTGCGAAGAGAGATACCAAAAATAAAAAAAAAATAAACTGGGGTCACACTTAACATTGCAAACATTCCAATTTATAAAATGCTTAAATGTAGCTGGGAATATCGCTGCTTTAGCGATAATACCTCGTCAGCAATTTTACTGCTACACTATAGTAATATATTTTTTTCTAACTTATCACTTATCAGTATTGAAGACTAAATTAGTATGTTATAAATTCCAATTTTTGCAATGTACAGCAATCATACCGTAGTTTTTGATAGTCTTTTTTTTGAGTGATAGCAAAGTATCATAGCTTGCATCGGATTTTTGTCTATGATACTTCCAATGCTTACCTTCTCGATTAAGGCCCAAGGAATTTTGCCCTTCTCAGTTGCGGCTCGTGCAATTTGGCAACCATGCTAATTTTCCATTTAAACTTATGCAAAAGTATCGATATCTTGGGGGTGTAATTACACCTCTTGATGATCGATTATTTTACATAGGTTTAAATGGAGAGAATCCGTTGTTGCCAGATTGCACGCGCCGCTACTGGCCCTTCTCTTTCTTTGTCCTCCAACTTGAACGCATGCGTTAGAAAAGGACAGAGAAAGGGGCAAAAGTCAAGTGATAACCCTTCCTATCATTCCTATCTAACATACCATGTGTTCCTATGCACTGGCGGATCCAAGAATCTATCCTTCTCTCTCTTCTCCCATTAGAACGCGCGTGTTAGAAAAGGACGGATAAGGGGCAGTCACGTGGTTTTCGCTTCCCTCTTCTATCCTTTGCTAACACACGCATTTTAATGGGAGAAGAGAGAGAAGGACAATAACTTGGATCCGCTAGTGTTCCTATGGACGGAGGGAGTGAGGAAGGACGAATTATATTACATCTGCCTCGACTAAAATGCTCCCCCGTCGACATCACGATCCAGTGAATGAAAAATATGATACGAGATCAACAGGGTATCACTACCGCGATCTAGCGGAAGAAGTGAGAAGCAACTCCTCTAATTATAAGACCAGCCACCGCTTCTGATCATCGTATCGTATCGTATCGCAAAACATGTAAGTAGGCCAGGCCAGAGGTAGAGCAGGATATGCAATACGCAATGCACAAAATACCATTCAACACATACAGGGTGTTAAAAAAAGAAAGTTTCCACCACAATGATTTTTTTTTTTTTTTTTTTTTAACAAGCTACACTCTGCATACCTCGAAAAACAGCCACATCAGATCTGTGTTTAAAGAACAAATCTGTTTCAGGTGGTTAATTCTTTCCTGCAACTTCACTTTCACGAAGCAGCTATGGAAGGGGGCACACTGCACAGTTTTGCGATAACCGAACTTTTCTCGCGTATCTTAATGATTCAAAAAATAAAAAAAATAAAATTAAAAAAAAAAAAAAAAAAAAAAAAAAAAAAGTAGCAAAAAATATGAAAACCATTATTTATTTTTGAAGCCCCAAAATACAAAAACGTTTGACATTTAAAACCCCTAAAAATGTACAAATACCGGTGTAAAATTTTACCACGAACAAGGACTTAGTTTTTGGGTTTAAACGTGGAAAAGGATACTTTGGAGGGCTTAATAGCTATCATTTATGAACAATCTTGATTCCTTTCAGTCCATTTTATTTGACCATATTTTTTTTAAATTAGGTTATTCTAAGAATAGTAACAAAAAATTAAAGTCACAAAATAAACTCTAGACGAAATTTTACCGTTCTGCGTTTTGCTCTCCAAAGAGAGTTCCATTAAACATTCATCCCATTTTTTCCTTTTTTTGAATACGAATTTATTTTGAAAATGGAATAATACGTTACTTTGAAATTCAATTTTTCGAAAGCAAAGAATAACACAGACCTCCCCTCCAAGCGCTTTTTTTATTTTTACTTTTTTAAGTACCAATTTCGCAAGATTCGCGAATTAGAACAAAGAGTCTGCTATGAGGAAACTATAGGAAAGTTCTAATTCCCGAAGGGACCTGCAAAAAATTAACCCTTTAAAAGCATGACCTCTCACATCAATATTAGACTCGCGTCTGACCATTCTTTGAAATCTGCACCCGTTTTCAATACAATCGCAAAGGAAACTTTCATTTTGTTATCGTCCTGTATACTAAGTGCGCTGCATATTGCATATCCTGGACAGGTATCTTTGCCACTGCTGGTACTCGTGTCGCTCTCTCATGGATGGTTTGGTCGGAAATCCATTAGCCTATTATCAATATTCACCCCTCTCACTCTTTCGCATTCACGATGGTCAGTGAATTAAAATGAATAGGTATCATATTATCATTCTCACACAGAGGATAGAGATTCTCAGCGGCGAATCCAATAATTCTTTCCCCCCCCCCCTCTCTCTCTCTCTCTCTCTCTCTCTCTCTCTCTCTCTCTCTCTCTCTCTCTCTCTTATGAGTTAGAAAAGGACGTAAATCGTGGGATATCTCCCCCCCCCTCTATCATTTTCTAATTCGCATACATATGATAAATCAAATGGACGAATAAAGAAAAATAAAAAAATTGTATGCATGGACCCAATTCTCAAAAGAACTATACAGAATACATGCATGTGGAAATGTTGAATGATGGGGGTGTTTATTCAAAACATTAAATTCTTACGAAAGTGAGGACTTTATGAAAAACTCATATTTAGAATTTTTATGAGATGAGTAATAATCCTTTTGACCTTTTTTACATTCAGGTTCAAAACTCAGCGGTATTTTACAAATCTCTTCCAAAATAGTCGAAAAAAACTCATTGCTAAAAACCAATTTTTCTCATTAGCTTTAAATGAAAGATATTAAAATCAGAAGATCAGAAAAATGTCACAACGTTTTCTACTTTTAGGTTCTGTCGGTAACGTAACAGTAAATTTGGGAAATAAAGAGTTAAAGTCGATCAGTTTTTCGGCAGGACAGAAACACGCATGAAATCACACTCTCTTGACGGACTATATTTTTTCGATTTCGACCGGAAAATTACAAACGAGAAAAGCTAGATTTTCAAGATTTTTCACGAGAGGACCCCGGGGAGGGCCCCGACCCCCAATTCCCCATAAGTCGGAGCTTATTCTCCAAACCCCCCTAACGGGCTGTCTAGGATTGACCCCCACCGCCCTAGACATTTTTTCTAGCTACGCCTATGCCATGAAGCAAAGTAATGAAAGTTGTAAGTAAGTAAGTAAGTAAGTATATCTGCGACATTAAGTGCTAAAGGGTGACGTAAGTATAAAAATGTATCCTACCACTGACCCCTCAAAAGTGCTCGCACGTTTTACGAAACATCATTTCAGTTTCTTTCCGAAATTAAAAAAAAAAATTACAAACTAAATGGCCAAAAAAACATCACAGACAAAATAAGGATTAAAATGGGAACTAGGCCAACAATAAATAAAACCTTCCGAGACGTTTCGGTGCACTCACAGTACCATTATCAATCGGAAAAATAAAAATAAAATAAAATAAAAACAAGATACTCAGAACGAGGAGCACACTCCACAAAGTTGGAAGAGGGACTGATCAACAAAATACCGCAACATTGGTTATACATAAACAAAACAGACCAACAAAACGCAGACAGAGCCTCAATCAGTAGTTAACGTTTGGAAAAACTGGAGGTATGCAAAACTCAACTTTCCCACGTCTGCCCGGTAGTTGCATATGAAGTCTCTGTTTTTTAGAATGTGAATCATTTCTAACACAGCTCTAGCATTGTAATTTTTCACCTGTGCTAGAACTTGGATGTTATCAAAATCAAACGGATGACCACACACTTCCTGATGCTGATAAAGGTCAGTTTATTTATTGTTGGCCTAGTTTCCATTTTTATAATCCCTATTTTGTCTGTGTTTCAGTAGCGGCCCGTGAGATTTGGCAACCATGCATTTTTCCCACTTAAACTAAGGTAAAAAATCGATTCAAGCGGAGGCTTGCAGCCTCCTCGAGTTTCGATTGTTTTCCATGCAGTCAAATGGGATAAAAACACTGTTGCCAAATCGCACGAGCCGCCACTGCTTTCCAAAGTAGAAAAAAACAAGATCAGAAGAATCGGCTGACGAGGAAGAAAGAAGAGTTGACGGAAGGAACGAATGTTTAGATTCAACAGGATGAATTTGAACGCATAAATCCAAGATAACAATCTTCATTTTGAAAATTATTTCCTCTCCTCTTCCATTGTGCAAAGTGCCGAGGGATGATTCCAAAGTTATTGCATTCTTTGAGTAAGCAAAGCGCATTCGCCGATTGACGGAGAGGCACAAGCAATGCTTCGAGAGATACAGAAGGGAGCCTTGATGAGCCCCCTTTTTTTCACATAGGCGAAGGTTTAACAGTTTCGAATATTGAATGCAGGTTGACATGACGCACCGATTATTACATTTCGATTCAAGATGATTCGATGAAAATTCGTACACGAACAGAGATAACCCTTCCCCCTTCCCCAATCCCCTACTCCTTCTTTTCTTCTTTTTCCCCACGCAACAGTCACGGTTCGTGCACAATTCAAAGGATTACAGCCCCCCCCCCTCTTCAGCTTACGTCTCTTTCCGCGCCGTATAAAAAAATAATCAAACGCTTATCAAAAACAATAATCTTTTGTGAAAGCACGATCTTACATGCCGACTGAAAAAAAAGAAGGAAAAAAAATCATGGAGATGTGTGAATCTTTACGTTCACTCACGCAAAAGATACACTCATCTACTCGTATGCTTTGCATAAAAAAGAGGGTTGAGAGAGACGGTGAGGGGATGAGAGAGAGAGCGAGGGAGAGAGAGAGAGAGAGAGAGAGAGAGAGAGAGAGAGAGAGAGCGAGAGAGAGAGAAAAAGAGAAATCAAATGCATGTTATTTTACCCACCTAGATTTTGATAAATCACTAGTTCTTATTCAGGAGCACGGAATGCCGGAATCTCAATTCGAGTGATTTAAATAAAATGAAACCTCAAACGTAATAGCATGAACGGCGAAGAGGATCCAAGGAAATCACGCCAAATGACACTCCATCAGGATGAGAGAGAGAAAAAAAAAAAAAAAAAAAAAAAAAGTGTCAAGTATTTTAGATGGGCGAGAGATTTCCCTTGATAGAAATTTTTACCCCTATCTTACCCCCGCCCCCCCCCACTCGGCTCGCTGGGAGGAAGATGAACTTTCATCCATGATAGAGCTCCGAGATTTTTTTTTATTTTTTAGAAAAAAACCTCTCTTTGAGAGGGATCTATTCACAAGTTTACTCATTTTAACTTTCGAGGAAATTTAAAAAGTTTGAAGTATAAAATCCTCTCTGGAAAGGATCGTCATGTCGTGGAAAATAGAAAAAACGGTTTGTGCTTAAAGTACATATATTGTAATCTTCGAGGGTCCAAATTGAGTGTATATCATATATCTATACATACATCGAGAACCTTCCAAGATTGTTGTTGATATATTCAAGGTCCACCTTAATCAGGGTGCACGAGCAGAGCTTTAAATCACGAGAGAAAGAGATTTATGATGCTGTGCAATATTGTAACTTTATAAATAATATTGATCCTCTCTTCAAAACTCAAGTTTTATACGAACTGGAAACAACCTTAAACTTTCGCCCCTTCAAACATATAGTTTTGCCTTAATAACTCGAAGGAATAAATTCGATTGTGGCTGCGAAAAAAACTCCAAGCCATTTTAGAAATTAAAGTTCGTTGTGAAACGCATAGGTGTCGCCAGGGATAAAGTGACCCTAGGTGATATCAAAGATTACACAGTCATGAAGCCTACAGCTGTGTCATCTTTGCCAGAGACCAGAGGGTTCTTTATTTGCTTGCAGTCACATCCACTGGAGGCACGCGCATGGCTCATTTTATTTCAATTCTCGTTTGTAAACAAGATACAAATGCAGAGTGACTATAAAAAACAAACCCCAGAAGTTATAGGGTGGTTGCCACTCGATAAAAAGTAGGATTTCAACACAAGCCTATAAGGATTTAACTGCTTTACTACAATTAATTTGCATGTATTTTTAGTTTTGCGTCGACTTCGATAGTGAATGGTTTGTGTAAAAACTGTCCCTCAAATGGTAAAAAGCCCCTTCAATTTATCGAGTGGCAACCGTCCCAACGTCTGATTATGAGATCTTTTCTTTTATGTTAACCCTGTGTGCGTACGAGGGGTATAACAAAAGTCTCCCAGTCCTATTTAACTTTTGAACCGTTTGAGAGTTAAAATCAAGGTATATGGAAGAACAGGTATGGACAGGAGGCGGGGTTTAAGGGGCTTTCGAGTTTTCCCGCCATATGATGACGACACACTTGCTTTAGCGATGACGTAGCCGTCACCTACTGCAGTAGCAAGAGATGGGGGTAGGCGAATTTTATCGCGACCGTCTAGAACATCTGTGACGTAGCCGTCACCTACTGAGATAGGCTCCGCCTCCTGTCCATACCTGTTTTCTTCCATATACCTTGAGTTAAAATTTGAAACTGTACTACGCGGCTTTCAGCAGAAAGTCCTCTAATAGAAACCGCCTTTGATAATTTTGTCCATTAGGTATTTTACAAGAGTTTAGATTTTTTAACACATTTTTTTTCCATGTGGCAATTCTGTTTGTCTCTGAAATAGCGGAGAACTATACAAAATTATTTAAATCTGGTCAAAAATTGGAAGGATGAAAATCTCTACCAGGGTGCTTTCTTTCAGGGCTACCGTTTTGCGTATAATCAATGCTATGTTTCAATTCACCGATGATTCCACCGGCTGAGAAAAGATTACACTGTTCAGTTCAGTGCATGACTGTAATAAACTAAAATACTCGTATCTGTAATCTTTCCTCAACCGGTGGAGTCGTCGATGACTTTAAAAAACTTGCGGATATTTTAATTAATCAACGGAGTTTCCACCAATTAAGGGAAGATCACAGATGCGAGTATTTTCGTGCATTACAGTCATACACTGAACTAACCTATGTGTAATCTTTTCTCAACCGGTGGAATCATCGGTGAATAGAAAAATAGCATTGATTATACGCAAAACGGCAGTCCTGCTTTCTTTTGAAAGTCATAGTACCTATAAGTATGTTCTATCGACAAATTAAAAATTATTGTCGCGAGATTTTCACGAGGTAGTAAGTTTCACCTTCAAGGTTCCGGTTCGGCTACTTTTCATACTCCTCGCACTTGGCAGGCTAGAGGCCAGAGCGGGTGAGATGACAAAGCCGTTGCAGATCAGCCCCACACTCACACCCATAACTGAAAATGTGGGAAAATCTCGCGACAATCTTTAATTCGTCGATAGTACGTATGGTGACTGTAAATAGAGTCTATATACTTTTTGTTGTATTCCGAAATATTGTGGGAAAGCTGTGGGGAGGAGGCTCAACATGTTCAAAAGGCAGCCCCCAACCCCCATCTTGTGATGCATCGTCAGAGAGAACGTGAGAAAATGGAGTATTTTGTCAGTGACTAGAGGTCGATATCTTCATTCCGTTACAAGTTCGCAAAAATTCGACGGAAAAAAATGCGATCAACGTTCGGAAGAGTCAAAGTTCGATTGAATCAAACATTTTTAAAAGTTCGTATCTTCCTTTCAACCCTTCCAATACCTCGCCCGAGTATACTCCATTCTGTGACTAGGTCTGCCTTTTAGTTTTCGTATTCACAATAATTGCGACTTCAAATCGATCATATTTAAAAAAATAATGTTTCCTCTGGCGCCTTCAATCATCAGTGCATGCAAAAACAAGCAAGGTGGTGTTGGAACATCTAACAACCTACTTAATTCAAGCGATCGTAACTTGTTCGTAAAATGGTTAAAATGTTGTAAATTTTAAAAATAAAAAAACATGGGTTTAAATTATTATTCTTCTAAGATACTAGGTGTTTTGGCGTTTTCTCATACACATGTATTTTTATGGATAGTCGTAATGAATAGAGTAACTAAGAGTTAGATGTAATATTTTACCTGTATTGAGACAGATTTCGGAATAAGATGAAATGATAGAACAAATAAATGATGATAAGAGGAATCCAATCGATTCCTTTGACATACACGTAGTGATTCGCCAATAGTGAATGGAGAGAGGAACATAAGATAGGTTTCTCTAACACAAAAGAAACTGAAGATAGGAACAAAACATAGATTCCTTTAACGGCCATAGCCCATAAGCGCAAATTTACCTAATCGAGAGCCCAAAAGCGCAAATTTGACCCCTGAAATGCGCAAATTTTCAAAGCCCAAAAGCGCGAACTGTATCGAAATGCGATTCGATAAATATACATCGAATATCAAGCGGAGAAATAAGAGATAGATAACGTGGTGAAATAATTGATGTAGCTTACCGATGTATCTTGTTGATTGTGGTGTATCGCATAAAATTCTTAGACTTCACAGGTCTGCGTCAAAGTATTAAAATCCGTTTATATCCGTTTCGCTTGATATTTCATCTCAACTTTTTTTTAAGAAATTAAGGATAGAAATTTTATTGGTTATCAGTTCATTATCTGCTTTTTGCAGGAAAGCTGATTTTTCGGCTTCTTTTTTGCATTTGGGAGGAGGTGTTTCGATGCTATTTATTTTCACAGAAGTTTCTGCCTGGACATCTTTGAGGTTTTCAATAAAGTAGTAAATGTGAAGGTGTGGGCCGTAGAAATTAGTTCTGAAATGACGATGGAACGACTCGGGGCCGTTTGTTGTCCGCGGATAAATCCTTATTCGATAAATCGAAAATGCGACTCATATCGATCGCACCAAACAAACCTATCGAATCGACAGCCTAAAAGCGCAAAAAGGATAATTTGCGCTTTTGGGCTCTCACTTTGAGAAATTTGCGCTTATGGGCTTCACCGCCTTTAACACGGATGTAAACTGAAAGAAGGAACAAAACATAGCTTCCTTTGGCACAAATACGTATGAATAGACAAGGAATAGAAAATAGATTCCCTTTAGTTTAGATGAACATTTGAGGATATGATATTAAAGGCTGCGCAACGATCTACGTCACTCGAGCGACTGTCACTGCTTTTTCTTTTAAGATGGAGAGAAGAAGACTATCCAGCTGGACTTCCAGAGCGTCTCATTAGGCCGAGCTAAAGGGGTGATTTCGTCCGTTACTATGATTACTGTTTTTGTCGTAACACTAGGAGAAAATAGGCAAAATGCAACACACGAGATATTACTGTTTTTGTCGTAACACTGGGAGAAAATAGGCAAAATGCAACACACAAGATGTTACTGTTTTTGTTGTAACACTAGGAGAAAATAGGCAAAATGCAACACACAAGATACCATGTTACCATCATGGATCGCCTTTATCATGTATCGGGTTTTGCCCCCCCCCCCCAAAACTCCAAAGTGTTTGTGATTCTATGGACCAACCGGCAACGCTGCGAGATAAGGTCGCGGACTTGGGCCATGTTTGGAACTTACATAATTAAGGACAATTAGACCTCCTGCCGAGAGTGAAAATTGGTGTTGCAGAAAATCGGGAAGTGTTTTCGAATGAAAACGACCGTGGTTTTCAAGAGGCAGAATTCGGTGGCGATGAGGAAAGAGGGGGCAAAGGGGTGTAGGAAAGGCGGGAGGACCTCCGATTGTACAAGTTAAGGGGTGGTGGAGGGGAAGGGGGGACTGTGCTGAGGGATGCGTCCGACTAGATGAAGGAGGCGGGCGCGGGGGTCCGAGGGTCGTGGATTACGGGGGAGGTTACCAACTTCATTTAAATCGGTTTCAACTCTCGATGCGCCGCCGGTTTGGCCCGACCGGCGCACAGTGGAACGTAGCACGAATTTTTCCAAACATGAAAATTGGTTGTCTTTCAATTGGTTGTTTTTAATGGGGAAATTTTCTATAAAAAAAAAAAAAAAAAAAAAAAAAAAAAAAAAAAAAAAAAAAATTAACCTTATAATTTCAATCTCATACACTGCGAAAAAAAAAAGATTACCAGAAAGCACAACAACGACTTGTGAGCAAAGTTGAGGAATGGTACTGTTACCAGAATTCTAGTGCGTCTACTATATAGTTATTGACAATTGGGCACTTGCAAACTTTTCCTATGAGAACTTACTTACTTTTCCATTCTGATGTAAAACCAGAGTTGCCAATAGTGGCTAGATTCGACCACACGTGGACTATTTTGATGAGAATTTAGCTACGCTCCCGGCTTCGTCGTCACGCTACTCCGGCATCCTCCCATACCTATCCACAGCGTAGCTAGAAACCAACTCGAAAACTGTCCACGCGTGGCTATTCCACCCCGTCCAAACCTGGCAACACTGTGTAAAACCCAGCAAAAATCACGAAAATCACACTGAGAAAGTTTAAAGTGCAGTAATAAACCTACATAACTACATAAATGGCAAGATCGTAATGGCGGTTCGACGCAGGTATCATAGGAGATTCCTATCGAATATGCCACTTTCTCTTTGGAAACACTGAGGTATGTCTCAATTTAGATATAGGAAGGCGTTTATAGCTGAAGAGCGCACCTTTTGCTTTTTCCGGAAATAGCCTCAATTGAACTGTGCGGCCAGTATGCAGAGGTTTTACTTACAACTACCATCGCGTTTCTCTGCCTTGTTCTACGGCACTCCTATCCCTGCAGCATCACACGATATACAGAACGCTCCTTCGCTCCTCCATTGAAGCAAAAAACGACTTTCCATGAATAAAATTATATGAAGATAGCGATGAACGATAAATTTTCACCCTGATAAGAAAGATGTAGATGCATTTTTAGCACGGCTTGCTGCACCCGAAGCCATTGTCATGAATAAAGGATATATTCACGTCCAAAATTGCTGAATTTCATCGCCGTCACCTTCTTACAACTCCGTTAGGTACGGAACATCTTAAGACAAAAATGCAATGTAGAGTTCGTTTCAGAAGTGTATAGGCACATCTCACCGATAATCTTTGGCAAATTTTTAATTTTCATTCCTTCAAGTAAAAACGAAACTTGCGTGAGACTTTGACTATATGGATTTTAAAGTGTTTCTCATCCTTGAACAGCCAACCCTCAAATTCATTATCATTCATTCCTATTTGGCAGATATACACAGAAAAAAAGCACGTGCTCCAGACACGATCTATATACACACTAGTACGGAACGTGCTCAGAGCACAAACTTTTCAGGTTCTGGACACGACGAAATGTTTTTCAGACACAAACTCAACCTAAATAGATCGCGCTCAGAACTCGTTCCGGTACTGGTGTGTACATTTCGTTTCTAGAACACGGAAAGTTCATGTCTGGAGCACGACCATTTTTTTCTGTGTAAGAAATAATGTTTGAAGAGTCCAAAGATTGTCGGTCTGGGTTTGCCTACACTTCTGAAATCACCTCTACTGTCTACGTACCATAAAGAAACAGCATTTTACTATTAATGCTAACTTTGATTCTTCGCCATAAAATTTTCATGTGTTAGTTTAACTTAAGTATCTAAAACTGGCATGCCTTCCAATCTACCAGTGGTTGGATTTTTAATTTGTTTTTTATAGCTCCTGAAAGATAACACATTTTTAGATAAATTCTTACGTATAATAATACGTAAATAATAAGTACATAGAAATTACATGTTAATTAATAGCACTGATTAAAAATGATTACGTCTCAAAACCAGATACAACAACTGGATTGTACATCGATACATTTTTTTTTAGTGTTTCTACGGTCACAGTAACATCGATTATTTTACTTAGATTTAAATGAATAGAGTATGTTTGTTGCCACATTGCATGGGTTACCCTCAAAGGCTTTGATCACCATTGTATACATAAATTATTCCGTCGAATGAAAGATGGATTTCAACCGAGGTACTTATATTTAACAGGTATGCTCGACTCGCTTCCCGCGTCATCTTCAGTGGCACGCAGTTCAAAAAGCATTCCAAGATGACCGACAAAAGAAGAAAACATTGTATACTCTTTCCAGAAAACATCGGGCTATTTTCTGCTTTTCTGGAGAAGGAAGCCCAATGTTTTCTGGAAAGAGTGCCTTTACAATGTTTTCTTCTTTTGTCGGCCATCTTGGAGTGCTTTTTGAACTGCGCGCCACTGAAGATGGCGCGGGATGAGTCGAGCATACCTGTTAAATATAAGTACCTTGGACTTCAACCAAGTAAAACTTTTAGACACATTTCGGAGTTCAGGTCCATTAGGCCCCGTGGAATCGCGTGAGAGCTTAACAAAAAAAAAAAACAAACAAACAAAAAAACAAACAAAAAAAAAACAAAATCCGTGAAAAATTACCTCGCGATTGAATTTGAGGAAGGAACATCTCATAATCGAAGCTCCGAGCGTATAAGGGAGCGCGGTTGAATAGATTTCAGGGGGGGGGGGGGAGTATGGTGGGAGGTTGAAAAAATAAAAATGAGTCTTCATCCAAAACATGCATTGTGTCAAAGTGTGCATGACTATCACACATTATTGAATGGAATTTATCAATTTATTGTGTCGGGCTTGTACGAGCTGATAGCGCCCTTCACGCGGCATCCGCGTTCTGATTATCACGACGGTGAAAGTTGGGAGTACGGGCTTTTCAATCCTTTATAGTTCGCTTCCTTACTTGTCCCCCCACCCCCTCACCACCCCCCCCCCCCCAGGACTTACATCGCGCACTCGCTCCACGATCCGCCAAGAATTCGCGTTGTTCCTGTCTTCCGGAATGGAGATGTCCCTGAAACTCCCCACTTATCCCTTCCCCCTTTCTCCATGAACTCTCTCTCTCTTTCCTCACTCCCTCACTCTCTCACTCCCTCTCTCCCTCACTCCCTCGCCCTCTTGCCCTCTATCTGAACGTCACGCAGATTCTTTTTCTCTTCCTTCCTGTCCTAACTCACTTCCTCCTGAAGCTTCAAAGACAACCCTTTTTCCCTTCAAAGCATCAGCCCCTTGTCCTCGCAGCGACCCCTTTTCTTTGCCCAAAGACTCCTCTCTGAGAGTGTCACAACTTTGAGCTTTGATGCGAGATAACCTCAATTTCGGTTTTAAATTGTTTAAGATCAACGCAAAGTGTAAACAAGTCGAGTCGCAACGATTCAAGGGCGTAGCGTCCATTGATGCTTTTTTGCTCAACGTATTTTTTGTTTTTTTTTTTTTTGTTTCTTTAAATAAGCATAAAAGTCAAGGATTGATTTTGAACTTTAGAGGATTAATTAACGATGCATCATGCCTGCCACGAGTTGCATTAAATACACTGGCGTATAGCATGCAATTAGACAGCGTTGCAGTTTTTCCATTTAAACATATGAAAAAGGTCGAAGTATAGGGTGTTCGGTGAACACCTACGCATTCGATCTTCTACAAGAGTTTGAATGGACAAAATTCAACGATGCTAAATTGCTCGCTACGCTGTTGATTCAATACCACACCCGAGTATATTCGCTTCCAAACATATAGATCTGCCTCACGTAATTTCAGATTTGTTTTTAGAACCATACAACTCCAAATGGGGCTATTGCACACTTTTGCTATAAGCGATTTAATAGTCGATTACGGCGTAAAAACCTCAAAAAATGACGATGGCGGCACTACAAACTTCTAAAATCCACTCCTAAACTCAATAAACGCAGTTATTTGCGCGAGCGTAATGGTGGCCGAAGGCACTAACAATGGGAGATTCCTATCTTAATTTCGCCACTCTTTCTATGTTGACAAGGATGATTCACAGAGTAATTAGTCATCAGAGTGATGATCCACATCCGATGTATGGTGCCGCAACACCTAGTGACACCGGTATCAAATGAAAGTAGTCTCTTATTGGTCACTTCTTGATGGAGTTTCAGAATTGTTAGATGGGAATCTCCCATTGTTAGTGCCTTCGGACACCATTACGCTCGCGCAAATAACTGCGTTTATTGAGTTTAGGAGTGGATTTTGGAAGTTTTTAGTGCCGCCATCGTTATTTTTTGAGGTTTTTACGCCATAATCGACTGTTAAATCGCTTATAGCAAAAGTGTGCAATAGCCCCATTGTTAGCATTTGAAAAATAATGTTTCCTCAAGCGCCTTCAATCAATTGAGTATGCAAAATCAGCACAGCAGTGCAGGAATATTTAACTACTCACTTCATTTGAGCGATAAAACATTGATTTGTATTCAAAACCTGGCTGTAAAAGGGTTAAGCCTTCCAGAGCCGAGATAATAACTCAAAAACACTGCGCGCTCTTCAAATCAGGCTAGTATAAATATTCCTACCCCTCGGTACATATTTTTGTCTACATCATCAATTGAAGGCGCTTAGCGAAATATTTGTTTAAGGGAAGAAGAAGAAGGAAGAGGGAAAAGGGCAAAGCGTACAGTTTGGCAACGTTGCATTTCTTTAATTTAAACCAGGGCTGCCGTTTTGCGTATAATCAATGCTATTTTTCTACTCACCGATGATTCCACCGGTTGAGAAAAGATTACACAGTTCAGTTCAATGTATTACTGTAATGAACTAAAATACTCGCATCTGTAATCTTTTCTCAACCGGTGGAGTCGTCGATGACTTTAAAAAACTTGCGGATATTTTAATTAATCAACGGAGTTTCCACCGATTAAGGAAAGATTACAGATCAGAGTATTTTCGTGAATTACAGTCATACACAGAACTGATCTGTGTAATCTTTTCTCAACCGGTGGAGTCGTCGATGACTTTAAAAAACTTGCGGATATTTTAATTAATCAACGGAGTTTCCACCGATTAAGGAAAGATTACAGATCAGAGTATTTTCGTGAATTACAGTCATACACAGAACTGATCTGTGTAATCTTTTCTCAACCGGTGGAATCATCGGTGAATAGAAAAATAGCATTGATTATACGCAAAACGGCAGCGCTGATTTAAACCCATATAAAAAGATTGAGCAACTGTATGTGAACAGTCACCCTAAAAGCCATACCCCCCCCCCCCCCCCCCGGGCTGATCACCCTAAAAATATACCTTGCGGCAAATAGGAAGAACTCCAACGTTGCCAGATTGCAAGCTTCGCCTCTGAAGTAATGGGCAGTAGCGGCTCGTGAAATGCGATGTATCGATGTCCACTCCATTTAAAACTATAGAAAAGTATCGATCGTCGGTGGGTGCAATTGAACCCCCGAGAAATCGATACTTCTCTATAGTTTTAAATAGAGTGGACATCGATACATCGCATTTCACGAGCCGCCACTGGTAATGGGTCCAATGAAAACTGTTGCTACTGCTATAAAGAGGGTTCATTCTACTTTGAAATCATGCACTTGAAATTAACTTTGGAAGCAACAGAAAGCTCTACAAATGACTCCTGAAAACTCAGTAACTGCTCCTTTAAATCAAATATTCCACGATGGCGGTGAAATAAGCGAGTCATAATGGGGGCGAGTCGCGTCTAATCGAAACTTTCTATGCTGAAAAACGTGATCCATCCATAGAGAAAGCTGCCATACGAGGTTCCATCCCTGATTGGCTGCTGAAAAGTGAAGAAGAAGAAGGGGTCTATGAAGTCTGGAGGCGCGCCTCTTGTTTACATCTTCATGGAACCATCTTCACTGCTGCCCAGCTTTGAGGAAACTTTCGGCATTTTCAGCTTGTACTGATGAAAGTTGAATTAGCAATTGATGAAAATGTGTTCAGAAGAGAATGAAATTCACGCATTACTTTTAAAACAGGTAGTGAAGCCAACGGGTATTGGAGGTTAGGTTGACCTAACAAAGATTACTTCCACACGAATGCATGTAAGAGTAATCTTTGGCGGGAAGATCGTTGGATAAAAATGTAAAGAAGAGGCGCGCCTCCAGGCTCCTCAGACACCTTCTTCTTCCTCACTTCTGTTCACGTGTCTTGACTCTTTCATATATAGGGACTCTAGACTCACCCACTATGACCCTCCTTACTTTGAATATGTCATCTTGGATTTCTCTTAAAAATCCTTTCTGTGGATTTAAGAATGTGTTTTGAGACTTTTTGATGCTTTCAATGTGATTTTTACTCGGTTTTACGCAATAATTAACCCTCCGCAACGCTGTAACAAAAAATTGAAACAAGCAAATGGGAAAAGCCTCGTCATTATCATTATTATTTATCACACGCGATCAAGGAAGAGTTCGTGAAAAAAGGGAAATCGAATTTCCCTATAGTAAAAAAGTTCCATGAACTCAATTCCAATTTATTTTCCGTGTTGAAATCAAATCGCATTGATTTCCTTGTGAATCACATGGATTTCCGTGTAAATTTATGTCCACATGAAAAATTAGAACAGAGTAAATAGAACTTTTTAACTATAAGATTCCCTGACCTTTGCTTGAACTTCTCCCACACCTCAACTCCTCGACCTTTCGTGACCCCGCTAGAGGGACAAGCAAAAGCGGTGAAAATGTATCACTCACCAGTGCTTAAGAATCCATTAACTGCGTTGAGAGCTCTGTCATGTTCGCCAAGACTCTCATAATATGCTAATGGGAGCATCTAACACCCGTCGTATTCCGCACTTCACCGCCGAATAAAGGGGCCATTTGATTGGAGACGACCCCCACAACATTACAGCCTCGTTGAGTAACGAGCAGGAAGGCAGAGAATTGCGCTCGACCACGGCCACGGCGCGGCGCCCCCTCCCCTCCCCTTGAAGACGTCAAATGGGCTGGTAATTAGTCAACAGGCGTCCATAGCATCTTTGTCCCTCCCCTTTTCAATGCGTCGCTGAGCGCCTCGTTCAAATCCAAGATAAAAAGATAGGCGGTAATTATAGAGTTTCAATTTGTGTTAATGTCGCACAATGGAGCAGGGCTGCCGTTTTGCGTATACTCAATGCTATTTTTCAATTCACCGATGATTCCACCGGTTGAGAAAAGATTACACAGTTCAGTTCATAGTGCATGACTGTAGTAAAGTAAAATACTCGCATCTTTAATCTTTTCTCAACCGGTGGAGTCGTCGATGACTTCAAAAAAACTTGCGGATATATTAATTAATCAACGGAGTTTCCACCGATTAAGGAAAGATTACAGATCAGAGTATTTTCTTGCATTACAGTCATGCACTGAACTGAACTGTGTGATCTTTTCTCAACCGATGGAATCATCGGTGAATAGAAAAATAGCATTGGTTATACGTAAAACGGCAGCCCTGCAATGGAGAGGGTGGCAAAAGATAATAGAACAAAAGAAAAAAAAAGTATGTAAGAAAATTACACTTAAGTAACTAGGGGGCGGGTTCTTCTTTCAATGAATTTGATTAGAAGTTTGGACTTCGAGGAGGCTGGTGACCTATTGATTCTTTTTTACCTCCCATTTGAACGTATGAAAAGTATCGATTTCGTTGGGAGGGAATGGGACTCAGTTGAAACCCCTGAGTATCGATTATTTTCCATAGGATTTATATCGAGACGTTTGATCAAACTGCAGGATAGCCAACTTGCCACTTCCAGAATTTAAATCTAAACTTGACCTATATTCATTCACCTCAAAAATAAGTTTTCTTGACTAAAACAGATGACACAAGACACACCATCCATCATCAAATTAGAGAATTTTCAGTGTTGTACAAAAATCCTGTTTAACTGAACTGTTTGGTGGACCTTTGAACTTATAGAAACTCCATTTGAATTTCTAGCAGAACAGCAATCGCGTTACCTGCCCTTCATAACAACTTTTCAAACTTTTAAAAGCTTCATACCATCGTTTTTCTAGCACGATTTTTCGTCGTTGTGAGATACACAACATTTTAAAAAAAATTTACGTTAAATGTTCTTTAATTGGCAAATATTTAGAATTTTGAATATCTATGTATGTGTTGCGCACTGACCACCAAATGCCCACTTCACAGCAATTTTGAGGATTCTCTTTAACCCTCTAAGGACCAGCGGACCGATCATTTACTTTATCGTTAAACAAATCGTTAAAACTGTCTACGAGTGATGCTATTGGTCGAAACTTGTATAACTTGGCTGTTGCTATGGTAACCATCGTTAAGAGTCTCGTTTTATAAAGGCTATTCATGAGTAACCTTTAAAAAACGGACACTATAACAATGGTTACCAAAGCAACGGCTAAGTTTTACAATATTCGACCAATAGAATCACTCATACACCGTCTTAACGATCAGTTTAACGATGAAGTGAATGATCGGCCCGCAGGTTAGTTAATAATACGCCAATCTCCCTTTTAAATAGGGAAGGTAGTTAACTGTTCGTACTCGGGAGAGTTGGAATTGCATATACGACGCATTGAAGGCGCCGTATCTCGTAAGTGTTTTCATCGCTAATCGCATTTATCCGGAATAAATACTGAATCAATATGAAATGGACTAGAGGAGAAAAACGAGCAGACTCGGGCTTGGTCTATAAAGGCTTAATTATATGACACTGGCGCAACCAGGATATCTTCCATCTCTCTCATTTCCCATTTGAATGTGTGAGTAGGAAAAGGACAGAAGGAGAGGGTTTTATCCCCTTGTCCATCCTTGTCTAACATACGTTTCTTAATGGATAAAAAAGAGAGAGATGAAGAAACTCTCGGTGCGCTACTGCTATATGAAGAGGCTTTTTTGACAGTTTAAAACCGGCTGTATTGCTGAAGGTAAAGGATGCTAAGACCCATTGGGCGTCGCTTCGTTGGGCAGAGAAGTTGTGCGGGTGGAGGCGGTGGTGTTGGCACGGCGCGTCGGCTGCCAAAACTGTCCTTTTCGTTTCTCCTCTCGTTTATTAATGTTTATCTTTATCTACGTAACATCAAAGGCTCTAGCTTACCAAGACCAAGAGCCCACGCTTTTGCTAGTAGATGGTCCGTTTAAATACAGTCCTTGTTTGCATCCTCCGCCCCGCTTCCTTCTTCCTGTAGCCTCCTTACCAGCAAGCGCGCTGAAAGCGAACTTTCGCGATGATACTAAAGATTACCGAGACTTCAGACTACGGATATAAGGCATTGCTAATCTCGGCCGAGCTCAAAATCTGCCTCGAAACTTCAAAGAAACCCTGGTTTACACGCGACGGCCGTTATATGCTTACGCAGGAAGGAAACCTTGTACGTGACTTCGCTACTTTACTATGATTGGCAATCTATGAGTTGGATTGGATTCGTTTGAATCGTCTCGTGAAGGGACGCGCCTTTTTTTGGTCTTGATTTTTGCCTCGAACAACCTAAGATGCACACGGAGAAAAAAAACTGGTATAATTTACCATCATGATGACTGATTTTGACCTTTGCAAAAATGATGGTAAATTTCACCAGATTGATGGAGTTAAAACGTCAGAAAACGTTTGAATTGTCTTTCGGTCGTTTTCTGAGGGGATAAAATGTAAAAATGTATATTTATTGAATTCGTGTTACTTTTCAACATAAATTACGAGGGGCGTTCAATAAGTAAGTATCCCCCCCCTCTAAAATTCACGAAAATGGACCAAATTTAAAAAACTTTAGATGAAAATCTTCCTTAGGATATACTGAATCCAGCTATTCAAGAATCAACGCAATCGGATAAAATGCGGCTGCACACGGGCCGCGGATGCGCGTTGCGGCGGGAGCCGCTCCCGCCGGCTCGGCCGAATTTTTAGTAGCGCGCGGCTAGAGAGGCTTCTCTTCAAACGTTCATACATTTAATCAACAACCGGGGAGGGAAAAAAATCATCGGTTAAAAACATGAGTTGGGCTTACCTTATTTCTCCACATATCCACCTTTTCGGTCCAATGTTTCCATATCTCAAGGCGGAACTTGGTGGTGGGCATTTTGAATCTGTGGAGGAGGTCAAAAATGCTTGCAGCACTTTTTTCAAGAATCAGCCCAAGGATTTCTACGCGCGAGGCATCAAAAAGTTGGAGTCTCGATATCAGACCTGTTTGGACCGAAAAGGTGGATGTGTGGAGAAATAAGGTAAGCCCAACTCATGTTTTTAACCGATTATTTTTTCCCCTCCCCGATTGTTGATTAAATGTATGAACGTTTGAAGAGAAGCCTCTCTAGCCGCGCGCTATTAAAAATTCGGCCGAGCCGGCGGGAGCGGCTCCCGCCGCAACGCGCATCCGCGGCCCGTGTGCGGCCGCATTTTATCCGATTGCGTTGATTCTTGAATAGCTGGATTCAGTATATCCTAAGGAAGATTTTCATCTAAAGTTTTTTAAATTTGGTCCATTTTCGTGAATTTTAGAGGGGGGGATACTTACTTATTGAACGCCCCTTGTAGAATTAAGCATTTGGCAAGTACGTTGCCAACTGTGTTAAGTTATTTAAATTAATAGATAGAATACTGTCAAATATTTGCTTCTATTGCGAATAGGTGTAGGGTGGAGTGAGTGTATTGCACACACAAATAATAATAATAATAAAAAAAAAAGATTGATGGAGAGGTTACAAAAAATCTTGTATAATTTACCATCATGATAGCTGATTTTGACCTCAGCAAGAAATGATGGTAAATTATACCAGCTTTTTTGTTACCCTCTCCATCAATCTGGTGAAATTTACCATAATTTTTGCAGAGGTCAAAATCAGCCATCATGATGGTAAATTATACCAGTCTTTTTTCTCCGTGCATTGTTAACGTATTCGACGCAGCATCATCTAGTGAAGCATCAAACGCTAATGTTTCGAAAATTGCGCTGTTTTTCGTTAAATTCTACGGTGGATTCGCGATAAATATCCAATTTGCTATCTTTAATATCCGAAACAGTCGATACTTACCGCGCCAAGGGAAAAGGGCAGTTATCTTCAACGTGTTAAAAATTGGGATTTTGCTACTACCGTATAAAAGAAGTTACACACCGATCCTTTTGACGCCAAGAACACCCAAAAGTTTTACAAGGTTCCAAAGATAAAGGGCCTTAAAACTTCACCCGTTTAAATAACATGGAAAGGTTGAAGACCTTTCTCCCATTCTGATGCGCGCTCAAAAACAGCACGCTAACGCCACCTTTGATGCATTTGTTGAACTAAAACTCACCGGAACTCAATGGTCTTTTAAGGGGGTACAAAAAAAAAACAAAACAAACAAAACAAAAAAACAAAATCGACTCTTCCTGAAAATGTTGTCCGGTGAATACTCCCTTGGCGCCACCTATGACCTTTGATGAACACCTCGAAAATAAAAATTCGACAATTTTTCGCGCTGATCGATATCTTCCGCATTTAAACCAATCATTAGAGTATCATGTACGATCATCATCATTGTGAGTATACCTATGTATATGTATAGTAAAAACGGAGAGAGCAAAAAATATTACTATGACCTAATTTGCACACGGTTGTCTTCAGGATTGTGAAGAGTAGACGTGAATGGTAGGAGTGAGAACTAAGCAAGGGGGCAGAGCTGCGAGATTCACCGTTTGAAAATATTGGTGCAATCCAAACCAACATTTGTTTACAAAAGAGGCAAGTATAGTATTGAATAGGAACGAGACATATTCTCCCCCCTTCGGCTATACGGCTTATCCTCGCGATATACGATGAGCTTATGAACTCTCAGAGCATTTTAGGTCTCTTTAATTGCGCTCTGAATAAACAAGAGGGCGATATCGGAAACACCTTTTTCGGACCTTTTTTTTCCAGGATATCTCGATTCACATCACAACCCTTCAATCACCCTCCGCAGAGCAAATCTCCATGTGCTTTGATTCAATCCTGAAAACAACCCTTTTCATTTGCAACCCCAGCCTTATCGAAAATCGGTCAGTATGCTCGATTAGATGATCGATGCAAGAGTGGAATCTGTAAACAGCTCGGGATTTTATAGAATAAAGAGTAAGAGTGTGCACAAATGTGTGTGTGAGTGTGTGTGCGTGAGAGAGAGAGAGAGAGAGAGAGAGAGAGAGAGAGAGAGAGAGAGAGAGAGAGAGAGAGAGAGAGAGAGAGTGAGAGAGAGGGGGAGGGGGAGATAAACTTTCCTCCATGGCTTGGTTCTCATCAACTGACAGCGCTTTTCAAAACATGAGTCAACGCAAGTTTGAATACGACAATTCACTCTGGATCGGTATAACTGTTGAGTGAGAGTTAATCATTTGTTGTGTTGTTGCATAACCTATGTTTTGAAGGAGCTGTCGAGAGTAAAATGACTAAATGTTAAGATGGAGATGGAGCTGTATAGTATTTCACTGTTGTTTTTCTTTTTTCTTAGGTGGCGTCGCAATTCCTCTTAATTTTTTTTTATACTTGAATCAACACTTCCTTAAAAATCTCTAGGTTTTTTTCTCCGAATGTCTAATATGCCGTCTCTTCAAAATTTGGCAGCCTCTTTGTCTAAATCTTTCCTAATAACGTGTGCTGTAGCTGTGATTCGCATAGTTTTATTCCTTTCCAGGCTGAACTTTTTTTTTATCATTTTAAGTCCTCATCAGTTTTTACATTTATTCATCAGAGAGATTATACCGTGATTTCACTCCTTTCGCCGATTCACTTTTTTATGTGTAACTAATAATTTATTTCAAATTCGCGAAGGGTTTTTTTTTTTTCATCTTGTAAAAATGTGTGCTGTAATGCATTGTAATATGACAACGATGTTATTTTTGTACATCCCTTGAAACACACCACTCCCAAAAGCTTTGAAATAGGTTCAATATTCTTCGTGACTGTCTGATTTTTTTTTTTTTTTTTTTTTAAATTTTCTTCAATTTTATTCTTTGTCCCTTATTTTTGGAATACATTTTTTTAAACAATGCATTTAAAATATAAGTGTATTTCATTTGAATTTTTCGATTTTTTTTTTTTTTTTGAATCGGAGAATTTTTTCTTACCAAAAATTATTGGTGCGTGCACACTGCACATTCAAAAAACCTTTGACTTTGCTGATTTCAAAAGTCAGACATTGCACTTTTACAACTTGTATAATTTAAAAACCACTCTGAGGTAAAAAAAAGGACCCCCTTGATTTCATAAGGGTTCAAACGCATTCATTCGTTTGAAATTCGTAATCCTACCCGACCACACTGTGTCCGATGACGCAGACAATTCAGGCTGGTTGGTGAAGAAAAACACACTCTCTCTAATCTCTTCTCTTTTTTTTCTGAGTGTATGCGTCTTACTTCAGAAAATGTCGAATGCATTGTTGTTTATTGCGTCATTCAGCGTAAGCGCGCTCGATGATCATATCGTATCACCTGAAACAAGGAGTTTTCTAAGACTCGAGAGAGCTCTAATGATCGCAGTGCATGACGACAAGTAATTAAATTAAATGGTATATGTTTTATGAATGAGCAAGGGGCCTTGAAATATGCCAAAACTCAACATCGCATCAAATGCAGTCGGCAGGAACAAGGGCGAGCCCAAAAAGCTGTGCTTAATAAAAAGCGTCAACAAACCCGACGCGACGCTCCAGCAAGTATCGCGATCAAAGTTTCATTGGCAATTCCTCTCTCTCTCCCCCTCGAGCCCGCCCTCCATCCCTCTTTTCGGGGGCTGTAATTAAATCAAGAGATATGCCCCTACCCTGCCTCCCTCTCCCTCTCTCTCTCTCTCTCTCTCTCTCTCTCTCTCTCTCTCTCTCTCTCTCTCTCCCTCTCCCTCTCTCTCTCTCACACACACACACACACTCTCTCTCGCCCACTATCTCTCTCTTTCTCTCTGCCTAGTGAAGAGGATATCGGAGTACTAAAAGCAAGAGAGCGCTTTGTGTCGGGAAGCTAATTAGCGATTCTTCCAAAATTTTTGATTAGATAAAGATTTTTTTTTTCCAATTATTTTATTCAGATTAATTCAACAATCCTCACTCCACCCACCCTTTGGACGCCTCCCCGATTGCAGCGAGAGGGGGGAGCTCCTCTCTCCCCCTCCCAACGCTAAGCACTCACCGCCTGCTCCCGCACCTCGCCCCCCCCTTCCTACCCCGCGACTGTCGGGCTCTTTCCTCGCTATTGAACTTTTTCCATTAAATAAAAGCATAATAAATACAAGGTAATAATTCCGAGGCTTGCATTTATACTAAGTATAATTCCATAATCTCGAAACACCAGTCGTGCGGGCTCTGCCTCTTAGGGCATCCCACAGGATCCAGGGGACGGGCGGGATTCGGGTCGGGAGTGAGGCAACGCTATTAACTCGCGTGTCTCCCAGAGGACCTTTCCTGTGTCTCAGAATAATTCCTTTTTACTTCCTCTTACTAAGATCGCCTGGTTACTCACTTTTTTCTTCCTTTATTTTTTAATTCAGCCCGTGTATATATACCGTACTTTCTCAATATCTCGAGCTAGCTCCGACTTCTGTCTGTGCTCATTTCATTTATTTAAATATAAAAAAATAAAATGAAATGGGGAAAAAAATTGAGAGTTTTTTTTTCATTCTTTTCTTGCCTCTGCTGAACCCACATTCCTTTATTTCCTGTCCCTCAGATTCTTTTGACTCAGCTTTTTTTTCCCTTGACGTTTATCTCAAGGGATTTTTTTTTTCTTTTTTGTTTAATTTTTGTATAATACTTTTTGTACAAAATGCACGTCTTTAAGACTTCTCTTTTATTCTGTGATGGATTCAGTTATCAAGCGGTAGACCACTCACTCAAGATTGTAAGTCAATTATTATTTGACTTCAAGAAAGGAAATCTTTGATTGCACTCCCTTAGACGAGGCAATCCGCATCTTCCCACCCACCCGTTCTACCACCGTGGTTTCACCATAGCTCTTTGCCTGCGGCTTCCTAGAAGTGACGAAATTGGGATTGGGATAAAATATAATTTTGTGACTTGTAATTTAAGGAAGGAAATCAGGCACTTGTTTCAAAATATCGACGAATAATAATTCAAAGGGAATATTAATATTAACTACTTTTTACTTGAATCGATGGATCCCCAGCTGAATTTCACAAACAAAACTGAAGCTTATAGCATCAAAACTATGTAGATCTACTATTCTAAGCTTTCGAAAACTTGCAAGGTAGCAGCCAATGTTTTCTTCGTTTCAAAGCAATAGAGCTTTACTCGTAAAACTTGGAAAAATAATAACAAAAAGCAAAAAACAAAAAACAAAAAAAAAACTGATCCGAGACTAAGCTAATTTTCGTGATCGAATATATATCATTCACCGACGTATGATATTCGATGGATTTGTATTTTCCTTTGATAATATTCGACTTGTTCGTTGGTCTCACCGGAGACCGTTGACCTCCATCAATTCACAATTTCAAATTTCAAATTCACCTCCAGAGGTGAATTCGATTTCAAATTATTGCAAGCGGTTCGGTAGTAGAAATCTCATCTTCTTAACTTTTTGACTCCTCAACTCCGCTACCATTATTTCGGGAATGACGAACTTATGGAATAAAGTTTATATTGCAAACCGTGCTTATAGAATTCATTAATGTAGTTGAAAACGCTGATTTAAAGGTTATATTTCAGAATATTATTATGGCAGTATTCATTTTCATCAGGATTTCATTAGCCCTCTTTTTTTACGTCCACGACGATTTTGCAAATGTATTTTGTGGACTCCGCCTACAAAGTCACGTGGTTGCGGGCGACCGGTGAAAATCATTCGAGAAATCAGAGTGCCGATTTCGTACTCCACATGGCATCATCTGCCTTTCCGTCCACGATGGTTCGCGTGCAGCCTTTCTGCAAAATTTGAATGTATATGGACCAATTATTCAAAAGTTATGCTGGGATACGGACTGACTCACGGACTCACAGCCGCTACAGAAATTTTACGCATTTACCTCTCCAAGCCACGTATGGTTAAGATTTATTGAAATGTCATGAGTCATGAATGAATGTTCTTTAGTATAGTATTAGGCAAGATGAGAGCCAATAGACTGTTTTAGTTGAGCGATTTATCGTATCGATTGCCGTCCGAGGGCCTCTGGCTCCAAACAAACTCTGATTCAATGCATTTTCCCCGTAAGCGGATTTTTTTTGAACGGAAATTTAGACTATTAAATCAAGCAATTAATGCGACCTTTATACGATTATGAATTCTACGTCCTCGAAAATACTTTATTTTGCCTGATTCCACCCGTGAAACTGCCAAAATCAACAAGATATTACAGATTAAACGATGCGTTTGGAGGATTGGAATCACCCAAACGTTATTGTTGTTGTTGTGGAATTGGCGGGATTTCGGGCGATTCTAACATACAAATGCAACATTTAATCTGTAATATCTTATTGAGATCGGCAGTTTTAGTCAAGGAATCAGGCATCATTAAGCATTTTCGAGGACGTAGAATTCATAATCGCAAAAAGGCTGTGCATTAATTGTTTGATTTAATACCCTAAATTTCCGTTCAAAAGTTCGCTTATAGGAAATAACATTGAACCATGAGTTTATTTGGAACCAGAGGCCCTCGGACGGCAATCGATACGATATATCACTCTACTAAAACAGTCTATTATATTTTATAATTTTTCATGATTGACTAAGTCACGGCGGGTCCAGTATTGAAACAAAATACCTTGAAAATCTCTGCACCACCGCAAAACTTTCTCAATTTGTCTAATTTCGTTGGAGAGAGAAAGTAAAAAGAAAGAAAAAGGGTATGAATTTTAACTTTATATTTTACAAGTGGTAAACGAAGAGGAAAAGTACGCCTGTTCATCTCGGCAGCATCCCTCAAAACCTGCCTCTATCTTTAACCGTGCCCCACTAGTTCATCGCTCGCAAGTATGTGAGGCCATAAATTGTCGAATTCTTGCTTAAGTGTCCTCATTAACAGTTATTTTTATTTTCGGTGATTCATGGCCGCAATAGAACGTGTGGGGGGCTCGTAGCTCGTGGCCTTAACTAACTAGCTCCGCAGTATGTAAAAATCACAAAACAAAAATATCGACTTATAATGACGATTAGTAAGCTACCGCGAGAGCGGTTATCGAGCAGTAAAAAGGGGGTGTTTCTAAACGGTCTTTTCCAACCACCCCCCTCTCTGAATACTTAACTTACTTACTGCCCTATCAATCATCCAGTGAAGATATTCCTTGTGATGAATGGTGATCTACTTTCAGGGTCAACAGTCGTCTTCAATGCCATCGGTGAGAATTAACTACCAACAGCCGTGTTTACGCTGATACAGAGGCGAACGCGGTATGTATACCTGCAAACAAGACGCACTGAAATTAAAGTAGCTATTTGAATATTTAAAACTAAGAACAAGACTAATATCCTATTAATTTTTCCATCTCAAATAATTTTAATTAAATCTCCGATGAAGAGTTGGTGTACTTTTTTCTTTTGTTCAGATGGAAGAAATTCGACACAAGAATTTTTCACACAGGACGCTACTATACTATAATCTGGCATCAAAGCTTATCAGAGGGAAGCCAAGTTAAGTCTTCTCGACTAATTTTCGATAACGATTCACATTTTAACGATCATAATTCAGAGCAAGGGGGAAAATAGAGCCTTTACTATAAACGGATTATTTTTTCCTTCGCGCACACTTTTTCTCTTTTTCGCCCTCTAATCAAATCCGAAAGACCCACCTTCTGAATCAGGATCTGAGCTCGTTATAATTAACCTGAAGTCCGCCGATGATGAGCTTATTTCTTCCTCCCCCCCTCTCCTCTCACTCTCTCAAACTCTCTCTTTTTCCCCCTACTCCATTTGAGCGTCAAATTTTCAATCCAGTCTACGACAGGCCATTCGGGCAGTCGTCCTTTTGATCAGACTGGCGTTTATAATAAAGCAGTAACGGAGGAGAGAAATTATATTGCTCTCTCTCTCTCTCTCTCTCTCTCTCTCTCTCTCTCTCTCTCTCTCTCTCTCTCTCTCTCTCTCTCTCTCTCTCTCTCTCTCTCTCTCTTTTCTTCATTGAAACACTCGATATGTTAGACAAGGATAAACAGGGGATAAAACCCCCTATCTATCCTTTTTCAACTTATGGATTAGAAGGGAACACGAGAGAGATAAAAGACATTATCCAATATCCATGCGCTACTCGACGCTATTACTGTATGAAGCTATATCTAAAGCTCTTTATTCCTTAGTTCCTTCCATCCCTGCTTTTTACTTTCTCACTCTAATGAAATTAGAAAAATTGAGAAAGTATTGCAATGGCGCAGAGATTTTTGATGTATTTTGTTTCGATACTTGGCCCGCTGCGACTAAATCAATCATGATAATTACAAAATAATTGGCTCTTATCATGCCTAATACTATCCTAAAGAACATCCATCCATGATATATCAATATTTTTTAACTATATGTAGTAGGGAGGAGTAAATGCACACAATTTCTGTGGCGTCTGTCTGTCTGTCCGTCTGTCTGTCTGTCTGTAGTCATGAACGTGAAACCCAGCATAACTTTTGAACTACTGATCCATATGCATCCAAATTTTGCAGAGTTGTTGCTTTCAACATTTCCCAGAGAGACTTTTTTTGTTTTTTTAAAATTTCAATTTTTAGGTTACGTAGTTATGAATGAAAAATGGTTTCCATTAAAATCAATGGGAAAATGGGTCAAGAAAGAGAAAAATTTAAATATTCTAAAGGGGGGTCTGGGGGTCTTCCCCAGAATACTAAAGGGGGGCCTGGGGGTCTCCCCCAGAATACTTAAGGGGGGTCTGGGGGTCCCCCTCAGAATTCTTAAGGGGGATCTGGGGCCCCCCAGATAAAAATGGAGGGAGAAAGTGTTCGTAGGGTGTTCCCTACAGTTTATTTTCGGGTTGTAAAGGGCAACGAATGTGCCTACTAACAGGTTTCAAGACAGTTCGTCCAATGCTTTACGCTCGATATTTTTTCATCCAAAAGTCTGACCTTTTATACATTTTGTCCAAAAACTTTTAATAAAATGATGTCAAAAAGGATAAAGGTCCAACGTATGACTAGGCCTTAATACTTTTTGACCAAATAGTAGTTTTTATTCGATCATTAATTTGGTCGCGAGTGGTCAAAATTTCGAAACAGTCGAGAATTTTGCTTCAAATGAAACACAGTAGGTATACCTACTCAAGTGATTAGATGAAATCATGAATTCTCTAACACATTTTTAAGAAAAATGGCATTTGGGGGGGGGGGGGGTTAAACGAACCTTTCCCACGAATAACTATCTACTTTTTGACATTAATCAGCATTGGACTTTCCAATATATTGGACAAAATTTATCAATAGGTCCAAGATTAGAAATGTACCCAAAAACCCGCAGGGTAACAATTTTGAACAAAAAATTCATGGACTACATATAAGTGGACCAAAAAAATTACTGTAAATTATTGTCCATAATAATCAAAATTGATTGATTTCACCCCTTCCAATGTTGCCTGTGGGCGCTTATATTCTCCATTCACAAGGGGAGGCTCAGAAGTCGCCGCCTCCGATTTTGAAAACAATTGCACGAAAATGTAGCTAAAGTAAAACTATTAGACCCGTGTTTCTCACTTTTTGCCAATATGGGCCTTCCTAAAGCGTCAGTAATTTTTTTAAAGTTGCCGAAATTCACGTAAATATTCGGAACGCTCTTCGCTCGGGGTTTTTACGTGAAATTCGGCAACTTTCAAAAAATTCCTGACGCTTTAGGAAGGCCCATTGGCAAAAAGTGAGAAACACGGGTCTAATAGTTTTACTTTAGCTACATTTTCGTGCAATTGTTTTCAAAATCGGAGGCGGCGACTTTTGAGCCTCCCCTTGTCAGTGGTGGCTCGAGAAATGCGATGTCTTCTGTACACCCAGGGTCAGTTATTACTCCAAGAAATTAATGCGACCTTTCCAAGACCATAAACTTTACTTACTCTAGAATGTTTAAATTTGCGTGGTTCCACGATCAAAACTGAACAGTTTTAAGATTTTATCCTACAATCTGACAACAGCGCGCCCACCGAGCCGGTCAGACAAACGTTCGGACGGTTCTCAAATGGTGACAACCGGAACGGATGCCGATTCGGCGTACAAAATTAAAGCCCCAATAATAAAAGGAAAAGAAAAAAAAGTGAAGGAAAGCGGGGGGGGGGGGGTTGTAAGTGGCAACTGCAGAATTTAGGGGAAGTCACCAGCGCAGCGTGAGGGAGGAAAAGAGGGTGGAGGGGGATGAAAGGTGGATGAGAAAAACTGGTGGAGAGTGCGGACGATACAAATAAAACCAAATAGGAAAACGAGTACCAATCCCGGGCACAAGTGAATGTAAGCGCCGAAAGTATATGTGTGTGTGTGTGAGATGCCCAACACGAGCCAAACAGTGGGATGGAAGAAGATATTTTGGACATGAATGAATGGGTCTGTTGCAAACTTTTGCTACAGCGCTACAGAGTGTTCAATCTCATGTAAAATCGCGTGAAAAGTCCATTGGTGGCATCAGAACGTCTTAAAATGCAATATGAAACTCACGAGAGACGTGTAATGAAATCCAAGATGGCGGTAAAATATCGAGCAACCTGTATGCATGCACCACGAACATCCAAGGATAGCCAACCTCACAATGTCGATCACACCCAATCTCAACGTAAATAAACACATAACCTCTAAAGCTGTGAGGTTGTCAACGTTCGCAATCCTTGGATGTTAAAGGTGCATGCATACAGACCTCCTCCCTAAGCCCCCCCTCACTTTTATAATGGGAAGAGGGGCTCAAGAAACGTGAGAAGCCCAAAAAAAGCAAAACAAAATAAAACAAATTAATCAACTTTTTTCGAGCCCCCCCCCCCCACTTTTGAACCCACAGACCGCCACTGTTTGCTTTGATTTTAAATAATTAAAATTGAAATTTCGGCAAAAATTCTTGATCCAGGTGCGCCTACATTTTTTGAATGCGTACGCATAGAGAAGGGGTAAAATGATTTTACCCCTACTTACTGCATAGCTTCACGGAAAAAAAAAAGTTTAGTGAAAATAACCATACGGATATCTGATTTTGGCACCTGCTGGATGTTACGGTAAACTTGACCAGAAGTATGGTACATTTACCGATACTTTGAGTAAATGTGACATGCAATCAGGTAACATCACTTAGTACCTAGTCAAAACATAGTATACTTCTGGTTAACATTACCATAACATCTATAGCAGGTGCCAAAATCAGGTATCCGTATGGTTATTTTCACCGTAGTTTTTTTCCGTGTTGTTGGTTTCAAAAATATCTTGGCGGGCGTCCTCTGTGCGATTTGTGTGAGCGACAAATTCAAGGGACAGGGTTGTGAATTCAGCAATTTCATAAGTAGAGAGAATTGACCAAATATTTGTACTTGCAGGACTCGAGGTTTTTCGTCCTGATGTCACGGTCGTCTGGTCAAAATAATACAAGCTCCGTTGTGTCGCGCCGATGAGACGGAAGGGTGCAATGAGGAGGGGATGAAGGCAAGATTTGTGTGATACGAGGGGGAGGGGTGGTAAAGGGAGAGGAGGGGAGGGGATAAATGAGAAATCCCCGAGGAAAAACGGTAGAATTGAAACCGAGGAGTGACACTCCTCCACCACAGTTTCCGCCCCCTTCATAGTCCACTTGCGTTGCCATTTCTTTGTTAGGGATGATCACTGAAAGTGACTTTTGTTTCAGTACCATTTTTCGTTGGCATGTAAACAGAATGGGTCTGTTGCGTAATTTTTTACATCAATATAATTCATTGTTTATAACGTAAAATTCTGCGAAAATAACTATGTGTACATTAAAAACTTTAAAAATCCACTCATTAACTTGGAAAATACCTTCCATTTCAAACAACCCGCGCTACACTAGACACTATATCACCGACTTATATAACTACTAACATAGATGGAACCATCTCGTTTACGTAAACTTGAACAGAACTTACAAACATTGGAACGTTTCGTTTAGATGCGTACAATTCTTATATTATTTTGTAATCTTTGATAAACCGAAAAGACCAGACAGCAAATGCAACTTATATTTCACGTATTAGAAAAGAAATTCCACCATTTTGTAGTTACGATGTTGTTTACTTATGCACGGTGGTTCCGTTTAAGTAGTAGTATACCGATACCGGTGCAAGTAGTGTCTAGTGTAGCGCGGGCTGTTTGAAATTGAAGTGATTTCCTGAGTTAATGAGTGATGAGTGGATTTTGAACGTTTTTAATGTGCGCATCGTTATTTTCGCCGAATTTTACATAAGAATCAAGGCTTTATATTGTTGTAGCAAATGTATGCAACAGATTCATTGCTCTGTTTCAAGTTTTGGTCAGAGCACTTTTAACCATCACTATATGTAAAATCACGTAAAATTGATAAAGACAGTATCAAAAAACACCATAATCCGTATTAATAAACTTACAAAATGTGAACAACTCTCTACAATGTCCAACCCTGTATTTTTCCACGACGTACACTATACAGGGTGTCTAAGGGTTAAATAATTGCGGACGCTATATATAAAGAAAACTATAAGTTTTTCAAAACTTCTCCTCTCCCCTAGCGAACCCTCTCTAACTCAAAAGGGGGTCATTTTTGATCTCATATTCATTGAAGAAAAAGTTCTAAGAAGAAAAATTCCAAAAAACCGATCCAGGAAATTTGTAGATTTAATCCAGGGACACATCACCCTGTATCTTTCACGGTTAGCACGGCACATTCAAATAAAGATGGCGGACTGTGATCCCAGCTGATCACATAAACAAAGAAAGAGTAAACACTGACGGCATCGTTTGAGTTCGTACGTCTAGCGACGCACATTACTTTATTTTCCGTGTTGTTTTGTAAATAATGGGTCTGTTGCATACTTTCGCTACATCAATATAACTCATTGTTTCTAACGTAAAATTCGGCGAAAATAACGATGCGCACAATAAAAACGTTCAAAATCCACTCATTAACTCAGGAAATCACTTCCATTTCAAACAGCCCGCACGAAACTAGACACTATTTGCACCGGTATACTACTACATAGACGGAACCTCCGTGCATAAGTAAACAACATCGTAACTACAAAATTATGGAATTCCCCTCTGAATACATGAACTATTGACTGCATTTGCTGTCTGGTCTTTTCGGTTTATCAAAGATTACAAAATAATATAAGAAATGTACGCATCTAAACGGAACATTCCAATGTTTGTAAGTTCTGTTCATGTTTACATAAACGAGTTGGTTCCATCTAGTTATAAGTTGGTGATATAGTGTCTAGTGTAGCGCGGGTTCTTTGAAATGGCAGGTATTTTCTGAGTTAATGAGTGGATTTTGAAAGTTTTTAATGTGCACATCGTTATTTTCGCCCAATTTTACGTTAGAAACAATGAGTTATATTGACGTAGCAAAAGTCCGCAACAGACCCATTCTCAAATTCGTTTTGATTATGACCGTATTTTTATTTCCATACTTCACTGATTAATTTGTTCGAGGGCCACTGCACTGGCACCATCCTCCTGTATGATTACGATGTCAACCTTTTATATCATTGGAAATCTATTGCCTCGCTGTTTCATTTTGATAATTTTCCGAAACAAATACTGGTTTTCATACATTTTATAACATTTTGTGAGAGTGTAAAAAATATTTTCTAAGCTTTCTTTAAAACTTCTGCGGTTCAAAAGTACGAGTGAGTTTAAATGGAGACATTTCCCTCTGCCGTCATTACTTTTCCGTAGTAGCGTAGTGTGAAGTTTGGCAACGTTGTACTTTGTCCATTTAAACTCATGTAAAAGGTCAAATGCGAAGGTGTTCACCGAAAACCCAATAGTTCGATCTTTTTCATGTGTTCAAATGGACGAACTGCAACGTTGCCAAATTGCACGCTGCGCCACTGCTTTTTCGCCCAAATTTGGCATCACTGCCCTCAATTGCAAAATACCAGTTTACTCAGGTGTTACTGTCGTTTGGCTTTTCCGTCATGTCATACACGGTGGAATGAAAAAATCAGTCAGCCGTCAGATATGACATCAGTCTGGAGAGATCAAATTTTAACAATATCGAGGATAGTATTTGTGTTAGAAATCGTTTCATGGACTTTGAAATTTCATCAACAGGTAAATTTGTGATTTTAAAAATTTCCTCAGACTTCGAAACGATGTTATTCACACATGCAACAAACTACAAACTTCTTTATTTAAAAAAAAATTGTTGTACAGCCAAACAATATTCTAATCAAAAATCAGACCATATTTTAATATAAAAATATTGTAATTCCTTTATTTCACTTTTTTTTTATTTATAGGTATTTTTAAAAAAAAAATCATTTAACGTTTCATTACGACCGGCCTACAGATTGGTGTTTTTTTTTTTTTTTAATAACGAAAAAAAATAAAAACTACTGAATATAGACTGGTTTTAGTAGAGAGATATATCGTATCGATTGCCGTTCGAGGGCCTCTAGTTCCAAACAAACTCTGGTTCCATGTAATTTCCCCATAAGCGGACTTTTGAACGGAAATTTAGGGTATTAAATCAAACAATCAATGCGACCTTTTTGCGATTATGAATTCTACGTCCTCGAAAATGCTTAATTATGCCTGGTTCCTTGACTAAAACTGCCGAAATCAATAAGATATTACAGATTAAATGTTGCATTTGTAGGTTAGAATCGCCCGAAATCCCGCGAATTCCACAACAACAACAATAACATTTGGGTGATTCCAACCTCCAAACGCATCGTTTAATTTGTAATATCTTGTTGATTTTGGCAGTTTTACGAGTGGAACCAGGCAAAAGTAAGCATTTTCGAGCACGTAGAATTCATAATCGCAAAAAGGTTGCATTAATTGTTTGATTTAATAGTCTAAATTTCCGTTTAAAAATCCGCTTATGGGGAAAATGCATTGAATCAGAGTTTGTTTGGAACCAGAGGCCCTCGAGCGGCAATCGATACGATATATCGCTCTTCTAAAACAGTCTATAATGTGCGAAAAACAATAGTATACAGAATTTAATACTCACAGAAAACTGTGAAACGTGTGAAAATGTCCATATTAGAGATTTCAATCATTACTGCCTCAAAAGCACGTTCCAGAAACCTTTAATATTGTTATAGCTCGTTAAATATAATTCGTTAGAACAACCTGTCATATTCATTTTAATAGGTGGGATTCAGCAGAGTTAATGCGCAAGCTCCGACTTTAGCGAGGCTGGTTGAACCGGATGAGCATTCAAAAGATCCAAATGGCCATGAAATCCCGTTTCCGGCGGATCTGCCGACCGACTGGCAAGATCATAGGATCAGCGGGCAGTTCGATTACAGAGGGATTTTTATTTGGCTGACGAATCCGTGTGGAGGCTATCACGAGAAAAATGATCCGAAATCGCATCCGAATCAAGTCCGAATCAACGAGTGCGTCAGCGCCAGGGAGAGGGTCAAAGAGGTGGAGCCTGAGAAACCGTCCTCCAAATGCAGAACCATTTGGGATAGTCGCTGCTTTCAGTTCGTAGGCAAAGTCAGCCGATGTTACTTGCTGGTCACATCCGATAGGATGCCGAACCAGCACTGGGAGCTCATAACTAATTGTTGACCCCTCCAATTCCAATGCACCAAACCCAAGAAAGTATCCAGGAAAAAATCCAGGAGGGCAAAATCATCCAGGAGGGAGGGGGAGAAGTTCAATTCTTCCCATTTTTGACTTTCGTGGGTAGTTTTCCGTATTTTTTCTCCCTTTTTTATTTGGGCATTTTTCAGCTCTTCTTTTATCTTGTTTACAGAAAATACATTTAAAATACATAAAAATACATGAGCTGAGATTACAATTTTTTTTTTTTTTTTTTTTTTTCTTACCTTATTTAATTTCTTGGTCACCCTGTTGTCGGCAAAATGTTTTTACTTACCTGCTTTTTCAGATTTTTTTTTTTTTTTTTATCCATTATTTTGGACCTCGAAAAAACAGAAGTGATGTCTTTTTGTTGTTATTTTGGGATATCATGTTATTTTGCTGTTTCCAACCCCCAAATTGTTCTCCTCAATATCCTTGGGCGTCTAAGAGGGGCTAAATTTTTACCCCAGTCCAGTGGTTAAAGATCCAAAACTGAAATTTCAATAAATCGTTTCAAACTCCTACGACTCCACGTATTCTTTGATGAAGGTATTTAGAGGCTTCTTACCGAAAATCGTAAATGGGGCAGTTGCAAGGGTCTGAAAAGTTGTGTTTTTTTATAAAGAAAATGATAGTACTTGATGAGCTGAGAACAACGGTGCCTTTGGTTTTTTCATAAGTGGGGGGTTTTGGACATACACACGTGTAAAGTTGTAAAAAATCATGTGCCTAGTGACGTCACTACACGGAATTCTCATTTAAAACAATGTATTTTGGGCCAAAATCTCATCTCCGGAAAAATGAGACTTAATTAGAAGCCAAAGGCATTTTCGTTCTCAGCTCATCAAGTACTTTCATTTTCTTTGTAAGAAACACAACATTTCAGACTCTTGCAACTGCCCCATTGTCTCCAAATCATCCCATATTTATAGGCAAGAAAGTAGATGGGGTAAAAATTCACAACCTCCCTTGGGCATCGACCTATTTTCCTGCCGTTTGCAGTGGCGTCGCGTGCCATCTGGCAACAATGCAACTGCTCCATTTAAACTCATTAAATATATCGAATTTTCCTTGTGCACTGTGCACCCCTAAATTTGATCTTTTACATGAGTTTAAATGGATATAATACATTGCTGCCAAATTGCACGTGACGCCACTGGCCGTTTGTGTGGGTAAACTTTTTCTTCGTGCGATCTTATAGCTTACCGTATATATATATATATATATATATATATATATATATATATATATATATATATATATATATATATATATATATATATATATATATATATATATATATATATATATATATATATATATATATATATATATATATATATATATATATATATATATATATATATATATATATATATATATATATATAAAAGTAGTTTCAGAACATGTAACTAATTTGGGATCATCTTAAATATACCAAAATTCAAAGGAATCAAAGGATCGTTTGTCACAGTTTTTTGGAATATTTGAACTTGGTACGATTTTAGAAATTTCCTCGCCAAACATTTAAAAATCAAACCGTTTGAAAATAGACATACTATTACTTCTCACAAAGACTACTGGATAAGATGTTTTTTACAGATTTGAAAAATGTTAAAAAATAAGCCATTTTTTTTATTGTATGTTTGGTTATAATAAACATACCGATTACTAAAGGTTCAGTGCTTGTTGCACTATACATTTTTTTCTTAACTATACATATATTACATACATACATATATTTTTGATCCAATGATCAATCCATTGTCACAATTTACACACAAGATAAAGTTAAAATTAAAATTACAGTCAGAATCAAAGTTAAAATTAAATTAAAATTAACAATAAAAAATTCAAATTGAAATTAAAATTAAAACATGATGTGCGGGGGCAGTAATTTTGATGCTGTAGTTATTATTGTGACAGTATTAATGTTTGCAATAATATCTCACGTCATTCCAACGCTTCATTATTTCAACCCTATTTTAGGTTTAGAATTTTTTTTTTGTAATAAGCCATCATAATAATGGTTTTAAGTTGGGGTGAAAATCCCCCCCCCGGTTATCAGACGGTGTAAAATACCTTTGGCATACAATGGGTAAAATATGTGCTTACCGGAAAAGCAGCACATGAATCAATGGAGCATTTCTGCTTTTTCTGAAAACCTGGCAACGCGCAACGGTGGACACAAAATAAACGATTGTTTTTCAGTCAATGGGCTGCAGTGTCCAAAGGTTACTCAGTCATCAAATCCAACGTAAAAGCTTTTCGTGGAAATCAGAAGCATATGTTTAACTTTCTGACACGTTTTTCGCGAAATAGAGTTGGTGCTATGTGTTATTTTTCCGCAGCAAGGTCCAACTTATAATTGATCAACCACTTCAACATCAGTCAACAGTCGATGACTGACTCAACAACCATTCATTGTGTTTGAGGTCTAATTTACTCAAGGGAGAGTCTAATCATTATTATAGTACCATTCCGATGAGATTGCGATAGCAGAAATTACCTACCCAATGCTCTGTGGTGTAACTATGCTCTTGCTAACCTTTGCTACAGGTGCAATTGAAGAATTGGTTCTTTCATAAAAACCTGTATATAATTGTCGATGAATACACTAAAGCATGGGCGCACCCAAGGGGGGGGGGGCAAGGGGGCCAAGGCCCCCCTTAAGAAGAAAAAAAGGAGGAAAGGAAAGGGAAGAAGGAGAAAAGGAAAGGAAAAAATGAGGAACAGAGAAAGAAAGAAGAGTTTGAAAAGAGGAAAAGAGAAAAAGAAAAGATGGGAAAGGAAATGAGGAACACATGCGTTTCCCAACAGCAATGTCCTTAATTGTTAATTTCGCTCGGTCTTCTTCTGAAAACTAGACTTCTTGAAGACTCCGTCTTTCTCTCAGCATGATGAAGATATTTCCGTAATAACAGCATGATGAATATTTCCGTAATATCAGCATAGTCTCGGTAAATCTCATTTTTCTCGAGAATGAATTCAATATAGTTTTTGAATAGAAATAGCCTAATTTTTCGTCTAAGAAGAGCTAATTTTTCAAAATTTTCCAAGGGAGGACCCCTAGACCCCCCGTATGAAATGACAACTTGGCCCCCCATACAGGAATCCTGGGTGCACCCATGCACTAAAGAATCGCGAAAATCACTCTCAGAATCGGGCTTAATGGCGTAGAGACGTAGCTGTCATGGGAGATTCCTATCTAAATTGAAACATATCGCTCTGTGTTCGCATAGAGAAAGATCCGAGTAGTGAAAATTAGCAAGGGGGTATGCAACCTTCAGCGCCCTCATTTGATGGCATATGACAAAAACAAGTTCCGTGAAATCAGAATAATTACCAACACATTTAATTTTTGTTAGCACACGAAGCACGGTGATCTGAGCAGTGGCGTAGCGTGCAATTTGGCAACATCGTATTATCTCTATTTAAACCCATTTAAAACGTCGAATGCAAAGGTGTTCACAGAACACCCAATAGTTCGATCTTTTTAATTGGTTTAAATGGACACATGCAACGTTGCCAAATTGCACGCTACGCCACTAGATCTGAGATCGAAAAAAATTGACCTAAAATCAGTGAAATCAAATCATCATAAAAAATCATCTTTTTCGACCTCGAAAGCCTTATTCATCACTTAGCAAATTTTCGCGACGAATATATTCGACAAAACCATTGCCAACCCACGCATGACAACAGTGAATGACACGAAACTGGATCTTGTTTTCCGAACTTTTTCGGTGTTTTCAGTCATCGATGGCATCAATTCGATTTTGAACACCTATGTTTAAATTACTTGTTATAAACGGAGGTTCTGTCCGATTGTTTTAGAAATCGATACGCACTTTTTATGTAGTCAACAAAAAACCATTAAGGAATAATTTAAAAGTTGTTGAGAAAATAATAGATTATATAGGAAAGGAGATGAGAGCCTCAAACAGCATTTCTGAAGTTGTCAATTCCACTCCAATTTTTTGCCCTTTGCTCTCTTGCCACCGTTGATTCTAATTTTGAATTAAACATGGCCCCGAAAAGAGGCTATACGCATCATTAATTATTATTTTAACTCCGTTTAAACCAATCTATTTCACCTTCCGCTTTTTCAAAATTAGTTCAAAAGAGGCATCGTTTGAAACGAAAGAAAAAGTATCGCAGACGATGTCAGAGTGCATCGAAACTACCCCCATTCATTTGCGCGCTTAACCGAGGATATAACGAGATTAAAAACACCGAGTCTCTCTCGCTGCAATAATCGGAGAAAAACCAAAATCGTAAAAATTAATCACTCTTCGGTTATTACCGTGATGGAACATCGTCGTAAGCGGAATGAAGAGAATTAGAAAGAATAAGAAAACGACGAGTATCTATGTAATGAGAGGGGGGAAGGTATGTGGCAGAGGCAGGAATCTGTTCTCATCACTCACTCTCTCTTTCTCTCTCTCTCACTCTCTCTCTCTCTCTCTCTCTCTCTCTCTCTCTCTCTCTCTCTCTCTCTCTCTCTCTCTCTCTCTCTCTCTCTCTCTCTCTCTCTCTCTCTCTCTCTCTCTCTCTCTGTCTCTCTCTGTCTCTCTCTGTCTCTCTGTCTCTCTCTGTCTCTGTCTCTCTCTCTGTCTGTCTGTCTCTCTCTCTCTGTCTGTCTGTCTCTGTCTCTCTCTCTCTCTCTCTCTCTCTCTCTCTCTCTCTCTCTCTCTCTCTCTCTCTCTCTCCTACTGATTTGAACGCATGGATTAAAAAGCGGCGGAGATTGGAGCCAATGCAACGTGATGGCATTTACTTCTATCTTCATCTAACACATATTTTCAAACTGCTCAAGAGAAAGAGAGAGAGAGAGAGAGAGAGAGAGAGAGAGAGAGAGAGAAAGGGGAAGAGAGAGGAAGAAAGAGAGAGAAAGAGAGAGAAAGAGAGAGAAAGCCGAATCCCTAGATCCGTTACTGGAAAGAAAACAGACTGCTTATTCTATATACCCGACCGTGGCTCGCTTCACTTTAAACATAAAGAACGAAATGAAAAAGAGAGCGTGGCCTATTTGTTTTGTGAAAAACCAAACTCGTAAAAATTAATGACTCATTGTGATTAGAGGAGGGTAGGTATAGATCCATGTATCTCTTGAACAGAAAATAAGTGGTAGTTCATGGCCGCACCTTTAAAACCAGCTCGTCTTTCCACCTAACCGTGGAAAACGCGTTCAAAACTTACCCTACCTAAGTTTGCGGTTCTGTCTTGCTGCACGTCGATGGAACATCCCTCCCCCCCCCCGAAACTCATAAAAATTAATGATTCATAGTGACAAAAAAAGGGGGGTTGAACGAGACTATAGCTGTCGTCGATCGGATAGCAATTTTACTTACCGTGGGCCATAGCCATGTACAGAATAGCGATTAACGAATCTGCGACTATCTCAACATAAGAAGGGTCAAAATTGAAAGGAGGGAGAGGGGGGAGGCTATGGAGACTCGAGTAGAGGGGCTGTTGAAAATTTACATTTTCATCGAAGCTTTCGAAAGATGAGGATCTGTTTCAAGGATATCGCAAGCGTCAAACTTCGGGTCGTAAATATAAGATAATGGGAGGCGGAGGGGGGAATGGGAAACGATGTTCATGTCGAATTATAATTTTAAAAGCCCTCTTACACGGAGGTTATCCGCACTGAATGGGTGAGAGGTCGCGGGTCGAAAATGCCTTGTTGCCAGGTTGCCAATCATGCAAACTGCACCGCCCGGATGATGATACACCCCCCAAAAAGCTGTCCAAACATGGGCGACCCCAGGGGGGCAAGGGGCCAATCCCCCCCCCCCCTCCATAGAAAGAAAAAAAAGGAGGAAAGGAAAGGAAAGGAGAAAAGGAGGAAAGGAAAGGAAAAAAGGAGAAAAGGAAAGGAAAAAATGAGGAAAAGAGAAAGAGAGAAGAGGAAAAGAGGAGGAGAGGAGGAGAGAAAAAGGAAATGGGTTCAAAAAAAGTATCAATGTCATGAAACATATTTTTCCTTGGAGGAACACATCTTCTCCGACAGCAATGTCCTCAATTGTTAATTTCGCTGGATCTTCTTCTGAAATCTAGATTTCCTGAAGACTCCGTCTTTCTATCATAGCATGCGATGAAGATATTTCCGTAACATCAGCGCATAGTCTCGGAAAATCTCATTTTTCTCGAGAGTTAATTCAATATAGTTTCTGAATAGAAGTAGCCTAATTTTGCTTCTAAGAAGAGCTAAATTTTCAAAAATTTTCGGAAGAGGACCCCAGACCCCCCCCCCATATGAAATGACAACTTGCCCCCCCCCCCCATACAGAAATCCTGGGTGCGCCCATGTGTCCAAAACTATATTTCCCCGTTTATTGTTCCTATTTTTGAATAGTTCGTCCCAATTTAGCCGCCAGGAAAGTTTCTGTAGGGGTGGAGTGCAAAATTTCACCTTGAGTATTTCAGACTCAAGGAAATCAAGAAAACGGTGATACTTAATTTGGTAAACTTCATGATCATGTTCATTATACTGAATTTTATTGCAGAGTTTTTGCCTAATTTCCTTGTGCTATTTGCACTGAGACAATGGCCATCTCGGAATAAGTCTCCATCCATCTTCAGGTCTGGCACAAGAAAACTAAACCGGGATGTAAATGAACAATTTCTAAAAAAAAAAAAAAAAAAAAAAAAAAAAAAAAACTTGTCAAGGGTTAAACGTTAAAATAAAAAATAATAAATAAATAAATAAATAGATAAATAAATATATTAATATGGATGATTCAGACGCATCAATTCCCCCAAAACCGAATCCGAAAGTAAGTTATTTCAATAAGCTATTATAGCACAGAATAATACAATATATTGTATATTGTATTATTCTGTGTTATTAGCAGATAGTCAGAATCTCAGCAGGTGACCAGCTATTTTAACTTTTAAACCATGACAAGTTCCTAAGATTAGAAAATGCTAATTCCGCGGTTCAGTTTCCTTGTGCCACACCTTCCGAGATGGCCATTGTCTAAGTAACATAAAGCATAAGGAAATCGGGTAAAAAAAAAATGTGTTGTAAAATTGAATCATGAGAACGTTCCGTTTCAAATCCGTTCAACGTGACAACAATGGGTGAGAATCATTTTTAAGAGGACTCAGTTTCATCTCCCGTGCGAATTCGGGGCAATCTCATCCCTCCGACACGATAAATAAACCAAGTGCAAGCAAACACACATTCATCGATGCAGGCAGACGCAGTGAGCTTTGAGAGGGGGGGGGGGGGGGGGGGGGTGCGCCTTGAAAAACAATCATGCTGCGCGGTACAGTATATACGGCAGGCGCAGTTCGGCTCCTGTCACATGTCGTATCGAGGAGCTAACTCTGCAGCAAGATTTTTCCATACGAAAACAAAGCACTTCGTAAAACGCAACTGGATGTACTTGCGATACTTAAACTTCATTGAATAAAATGTAACGTACCATATTTTTTGTCTGAACTATTATCACGGCACGGCACAGTTCTAGAACCCACCGAGGGAATTCATCTTGGGAGCAGAGATTATACAGGGTGGTCATAAAGCCCGGGGGGGGCTCCCCCGGGGTTTTATGCATTTTTCGAACAAGATATCACAAGATGGGGGTTGCCATTTAAAAATTTCGAGTTGGGGGGGGGGGCGGGGCGAAACTTCCCTTTATGGGCGCCCCTCGGAATTTTTGGGTACGCCAAAAAGTAGTTCCTATTAAGTTATCAACATCATTTTTTTATCTGCAGCCGTTCAAAAGTTATGAAGCCGTCCCGGGACTTTTGGACCACCCTGTATATAGGTGTGTGATGTAGTTTATATCCGTGTATACACTGAAAATATTAAAATTCATAGTATATATCCCTCAAATGAATTCCCCCTAGTGAATTCTAGAACTCTGTCCACTTCACCACCAGCTTCACTCCATTTTACGAGCGACCATGAGTGTATGTGTACTCATAGCACATACAATAATCTCCATCTAAAATTAATTTAAAACTATATCCGATACATTTTACATTATACAATGATGTTCGATGGAATTTGTTGTTTTTGTAATCACTATTGCGTAATAGTGGGGATGAATATACCTTGCCAAGATATGAAAGGAGCCCGTATAGTGCGCACTGCACACATGAGGAATCCATGGTAAGAACATGACAAGTCCATTACTACGTAAAACTAATGTTGCAACTTTTCTGCGGTCCAGTGGAAATGCTAACAATAAAACAGCATTTTCCTTGGTTTTTCACTGGAAAAATTCCTCGCACGGGCAACAATTTTTTCAGTGAAAACTTAGTTGAGACTTTTCACTACTTTCAACGTGATGGTGTTTTCAATCTCTACAACTTTAACAAAATTATGCGACGGACCCATTGATTGTAGTTGGAGCACATTAACACCTTGAAAATTGATTATTTTATGTTGAGTTAGATGGAATAAATGCGTTGTTGGCGCTGGAGCCACTACTGCATTGTGCCATTTTGCTGTATTGCATAAGTATACGCATAACAGACCTATTGACGGTTTTTTCTTCTTCTTCTTCTTCTTCTTCTTCTTCAATATTTTATTATTACCTTATTCCACTCTTTGGGGAAATTTAAGTATTATTCGAAATTAAAATAAATATACACGGTGTTTCACAACATGATAGTGACACTTATTTCTTATCTACTCACTACCATAAAGGCACGAGAGGAAGTTTAAAGCTTGGTAAACCAAGAGGTTGTAAAGTCCCTTGGCTTTCTTCAATTAAGTTTTTGGGTCACCCCCAAGGCCGGCATCTTCCACCAATTTGAATGCGTCCTTATTTGATTGATCATGGCGCTTTTTAGTTCAAGGCAATTTTACTAATGTAATCTGAGACGATTTCAATGACGAGGTCACGGTGAGTGCCCAAGTTCCTCTCGTACCACCTCACGGCTTCACAAATTTTTCTGACGTAAGTAGTTTGTTTAGCTGCGTTTGCAAAATTGAGATCTTAGCACAGCCCTCAATTTGGCAACCGTAGCTCCACGTTGGTCTTGAACTTTGTTTGTAACTCAAGATTTGATTAGACGAATTTTCGCGATCGAGTATCATAAACAATACCAACCTAACTACATATTCGAGGAAACTCAATTGTGTTTTTAGATGTGTTTTCGGGGCATCGATGGCATCAATTCGATTTTGAATTCACCTCCGGACTTGGATTCAAAATCGAATTGATGTCATCGATGACTGAAAACACCGAAAAAGTTCGCAAAACACGATCCAGTTTCGTGTCATCCACTGTTATCATGCATAGGTTGGCAATGGTTTCGACGAATATCATCGAATATATTCGTCGCAAAAATTCGCCTATTGTCCAGGCTGAGAGTAGATCTTTTGCCACGCAACCAATTCATACTATTCAGAGAAGATGATTGGAAAATATCCAATTGGGGAGCGTTAGAGGGAAATAAACGGAATTAAAATCGATACGAAGAAGAGTCAGCAAGCCGGCTCGGCGGTATAGTAAAAGCGATGGCTCACGCCATAGTTCCAAGAATCCAAGCTTATTAATTATTATGAAACGCAATCAATGGAGTGGTTAATTGAAACTCGGAAATTCAGCTTCTTCTCTTGCACGCTTCCGCTTTTCTCTTTTAAGTCTAACTTCACTTCCTCCCTCGCTGTCCTCATAGAGCTTTTACCTTCCTTTTTTTTCCTTTTAATCTTTGCATCAGCAGCTTTCCTGTATCTCATACTTAATCCATACTTTTTCTTCCAGCCCTTTCCAAAGCAGATCTAGATCTCATTTCTTTTTCCACCGTGATTTTGTTTCCGCAATGTTTGGCCCAGGTCGGTGCAAACTTTTGCTACAGCGTTATGGAAGGTCGATCGCCGTGAAAAACCGTGTAAAAATTACATTATAAGCGTCGGAAAGTCTCAAAATAAATTCACACACATACGCAATAAATGCGTTTAACAAAATTCAAATATGGCGGTTGAATGAGGGAGGGTCACAATGGGGGAGTCCCATCTAACTGCAGCTTCCTCTATACAGTGGCGAAGCGTGCGATTTGACAACGTCCCTTTTTCCCATTTAAACATATTAGAAAGGTCGAAATTCTGGTCATCGATGAGACGATGACTGAGCCATTCGACTTTTTTGGTAAATTTAGATGGAGAAAATACATTGTTGCCAAATTTCAGGCTTCGCCACAAACTGCTATTTCGCTATATAATGAATCACTTTTCTCAAGATAGAAAGTTGCTATCAGATGGTGCTCCCCCTCATAGGGACCCACTCATTCGACCACCATATTTGAATTTTTTTAAACAAATTTATTGATTTTCTGGGTGAATTTCAAGACTTCTAGTTGTTCAATGTGATTTTCAAGACATTTTATTTAGGAAATAATACTACATAACAATGTAGCAAAAGTTTACAACAGACCCGTTTTGAATGGCAAATTCGTCTCGTAAATTCACCAGCGCAGAGGGGAAGAAAAATAAACTTTAAAAAAGGCGTAATGAACACGAGCAATGAGCTTAAACCAGGAAATGTTATAACTTTGACGATGGATACTGTGAGGGTGTTTGATTGGGGGTGGGGGGATGAGGGGGGACTAGTGAGAGGGGGGTATAGAAGTAAAAAAGTGGGTGGTGGTGAGGTTCTGTAGGGAAGGGGGGGCAGAAATGCAAGTGGGAATCCCTCGAGGGAAATTTGTAATTGTAAACGAAGACAGAGAAAGAATCCAGCAAGATTTTCGTGGTGAAATCATTTCGGCAACGGAAGCCGCCTCCACACCCCTCGAGAGGCAAAGGACCAAAAGGTACGGACAAAAAAAAAGAAAAAAGAAAAAACGAAAGCGAAGCCAGCCTGAAATCGAATTCTTTATTAACAATCAAAACACCAATTTTGGACGCTAAGAATTAAGTCTAAACACGGAGAGGAGGGCGATAGGAAAGAAGGAAGAGCGAGAGAGTGAGAAAGAGAGAGAGGAGGGCGATATGAAGGAAGAAAGAGCGAGAGAGTGAGAAAGAGAGAGAGGAGGGCGATATGAAGGAAGAAAGAGCGAGAGAGTGAGAAAGAGAGAGAGGAGGGGAAGTAAAACGAAGTTTCAGAAGTTCAGGAGTTCACGGGGGGGGGGGGAGTGATTACAGCGACCATTTCACACTTCTCCTCTGTGGCACGCTAACAGAGGATGAGAAACGGAGGTGCCGGTGTTTGCCTTCGTTAACACTTGGATTGCCGTGTCGGTCGCCTCCCACCGCACCACCGCCACGGGGGGGGGGGGGGGGGAGGGCAATGGTGGAGACAGAGACTTGACACCACAGGGGGAGGGGGAGGAGGAGAGGCGGGGTGGGATTCAGTGGGAGTGTCTCCGAAGGGTCCTGCGGGAGAGTGGTCGTCATCCAGGTCACGCAATTCCTTGATTTCATAATGTTCCTTGTTTATTTATTAAACATTGCCGCGGCAACGCAACGGAGGAACAGAAGTGGTAAAGCGGGTTCGGGGAAAGCTGAGACGACTCCACTCCACTCTCTCTCTCTCTCGTGCGTACTGTCCGGTCAATTGGACGAAATTGGATTTGAGATTGAAAGTAATTGTAATTACTCGGACAAAAGAAATAAGGCGCAGAAGCTAGGGTGACAAGTTAACAAGAATTTTTTTTTCAACTTCCCCTCCACTAGTCAGTGACGAAAGTGAGAATAGCTAGACGAATATGAATTTTGGATGGCTCTTAAGATATAACTCGCGGTATACGGCCGATATTGAAAAAATGGCATTTTTAACTACCGTCAATGCAGAGTAGGAGACGAAGAAATGGACGAAATGTATTATCGCTAGATTTCACTGCACCTCTTAAAAACCTCTCACATGTCTCTCAGAGGAGAACTAAATAGTCGTATTTTGCTTTGTAATCGCAATAGCGATTTTGCTTATTTTTTTACGTAAATATGTTTTGTCGCATTTTAATTCTGTTTGCACTCTCAAAATGTGCTGAATTTGAGAGTGCAAACAGAATTATAAAATGCGACAAAACATATTTACGTAAAAAAATAAGCAAAATCGCTCTCGCGATGACAAAGCAAAATACGACTAATAAGTGGAATTAAGGAGCTAAAGAGGAATTGCTTTGACGAAATGAAAGAGCGAGGTTTAAAAACTTGAACTTCGGATAGTTAACTATTCGTACCTCCGGATCGTGCTTGTTGCAGCACTGGAGTTTGAAGGCGCATCACTTGCTGTAGAGAGCTGGTCTGTCCCACGTAAACATTGAGTCTGCATTCAGGAAAACAGAATAGTTTAACTATTCCGTATTCGTACTTCCAGATCGTGCTTGTTACAGCAATGAAATTTGAAGGCGCATCACTTGCTCTTGATCTATCCCCCGTAAACAGTGATTCTGTATTCAAACTTTCACAGGAAAACAGAATATTTTTCGAAACTAAGGTAAGTGACTCAAAGGTGGCCATACCTGTGCTTGGGGCCAATATGCACTCGCATAAGTCATGAGAGATAAAATAAACTAAATATGTCAATTTACTATGACAGTTGGCTATCGTATGTTAATTTCATTTTTTAAGTAGATTCCAGGAATCTACTTATTGCAGAGGGTGCGATGTTGGATTTTTCGGGAAATTTTATCAAATGAGCACGTTTCATGGTCCCCTGAGTGAGAAAATACCACTCGTTGAAAATTGTATATACACACACACACACACACACACACACACACACACACACACACACACACACACACACACATACTTGTACGAGAATATACCTGGGGCCACCGGACCGGCCACATATATCTGGGGTCACGCGGAGATAGCAGCGAGAAAATGGTATACTAGCAGTAAAATATATGAGTATCTGGTCCTTTTTCGAAAACACACCCAGATAAGAAAGTTATGTCAACACACAAAACTTTTATATGAGGGGTCAGGCCCCAAAACTATTCAGAAAAACTCGCGAGCCTAGATATGTGTCGATTTTCTTGTGTGTGTAACTGACACACATTTGCGATGTTGTCAATTGTTGTAAGGCCCCAGATCTACAGTAATAATCTTGTTCGCGCATACACACAATTTACATTTTATGGTCCTAATCCTATTTTCACGGTTTCAATAGGAGGGAGTCGAACACAATTGAGGCTAACCGCAAAGGCAGTGTCAAGGTTTATACTCTATTATATGATCCTCTCGACATTTTAACTATTGTTAACAAATGCCGACTGTGGACAAAAAAAAAAACGGGGGAGGGGGCTGAAGTGACCACTTTTTTTTTCTTCTCTACTCAAGACTCTAGAGTCTACTGAAGAGAAAAGAGCAGTCGGGTAAGAAAGGTGAGGAGCCGATTTTTTTTTTTAAAACGCGCGGTATTTAAGGCCTCCGAACACGAGCAAATCTTTTCTCTAATATTCAGAAAGGTACTAGAAGTACGGACTACGGAATCTGTATTGGAAATCAAACAGACATTCTAAATTCCCGTAAGTTGCGATTTGTGATCGATTTTGTAAACCGCCGCGCCGCGGCAGCCGTCCTGGCATTTGAAACAATCATCGACTGCTCTGATGTTAAGGACTCTTACTAGACTGATATGACACGATCCATGCCAAAACATTTGACTTTAACCAGTTCTGACCTGTAGAAAATCTTACTCTTTGGATTTTCTATCCTCCCCTGCAGAAAATGCGAAATATTAATTGAATTTGCGTAAAATCTTGGCAAGTTATTAGAGAAAAATATGGATTTCAAAACTAGCGTACCGATGTCCCAAGGTTATAGATTGAAGAGGTATGCTCATCTGACTTCGCGCCACGAAGTCAGTAGCGCGCAGTTCAAATCCAGATCCAAGATGGTCGACAAAAGCAGAAAACATTGTATACTCTTTCCAGAAAACATCGGGCTATTTTCTGCTTTTCTAGAGAGGGAAGCCCAATGTTTTCTGGAAAGAGTATACAATGTTTTCTGCTTTTGTCGGCCATCTTGGATTTGGATTTTGAACTGCGCGCTACTGACTTCGTGGCGCGAAGTCAGATGAGCATACCTCTTTAATCTATAACCTTGCCGATGTACAACAATTTTTACCTTGTTATAATCAAACGCATGGGAGAAATCACTGCAAAACATTAAGGAAGATGGCACTATTATCTGGTGATGAGTATATCGCGGAAATTGTTTGTGTCGTAATGAGGACCTGCTTTGGAATGAGTTAGATGTATCGAACTGCACGAGCCGCTCTTTGCTATTTCATCATCACCAAAAATTTTTTGAAAAGGAAAATGGTTCTCTGAAAATCCTTTTCCTCTTCCATACTTATTATAAGAGCAGTAAGATTTTTGGTGGTCTGTTTTTAAGATAAAAGCTACTTATTCCATTGAAGGACCGATCCCCCAGTTTCCTGGGTAAATGGCATAGCTGTTCAGAAAAGAATTAGTTTTATGGAGAAAGAAATCAATTCCTTCACTTATAATCTTAAACACTTATAACATAATTATTCGCGTTGGCGGCTTTAGAGGAGGAGAGGGGGCTGATGTAAACTGAAGAAGTGGCTTGAATTGTTCTTGATGTTCACGCAAGAAATCAGTAGGTACCTACCTACTATTTCATTTCTCATACTGAGTACCGCTTTTCAACACGCGCACACGACCGCATAAGTTTTAAGCCCTTAATCGACTAGAAAACCCCCCCCCCCCCCCAAAAGGTCATTACTTTCAAGCCCCCCCATTTTGACCTCCAAAGCTGCCCATGATTATTGAAAACAACGCAGTAATAATTCGAAGAAATAAATAAATGTAACGACCTTTATTTCGTGGTGATCTAGAACTGGAGTCGGAAAGCGAAGACTCTATTTGCAGTGCTGAGCAGAGAGAATTGCGAGCCCGCGATCAAGGAAAGCTAGAAAAGTTCTAAAACTAAAAGTTCTTCTTTTTTTACAACACGATTTAGACTTTTGACCATCGCATTTTAGAGAGTATGCAAAAAAAAAATGGTGTATTAAGTATTTCCTTTCCAGGCTCAGGAGAAATCTGAGAAACAATATGAAATTCTTACTTTTCGAACAACTCTCGTAATTGCAATCTCGGCTTCACATAGTTACCTAACTAAGCTAATGTGGAGGTGGAGGTTAATTACGCGTTATTTTGTTGGGTCACCAATCGAGATCTGTCTAGTTACGGCCATTTCTAGAAAAAGACCCCCGGGCGCGCTCTTCCTGAAAAATCTGCAGCATAGTGATTGAATAGAGACTTATGTCCGAAGAGTGTATACCTACCTTTTGTTTTATGGGCCCTTTTTCCGGAAATGGTTTCAATTACTTCATCTTGTTTCTTTCGTCTTGAAAAAGTTTGGAGACCTGGAGGTGATAAACATATAGCCACTTTTATTTATTTTATTTTTTTCCAAGTCAGGAAGTGTGATCTGTAATCAATCCGCAACGGTTACAAGACTTTTCGTATTTTTTTCTCCGCCACATTAAGTCCATGAAAATGCCTCCTATCAATTTTGGTCCTATTGAACAATTAGTCCTATCTTTCTTTTCGTCCTCGACTACGACGTCCGTGCTTTTGTAGTCCACGTTATATTACCTATAGGTCTGGACCAAGTCTCCACTCTCCAGTCCTGCAATATTGGTAAAATTTTTTTTTTGTCCCGATGAATTAGTCATTTCGTCCAATGCTCTTTTTCGTTCATTTTCGTCCATGCTGGTTTGTTGGTAAAACTTTAGAGAACTATAAACTTCAATTATCAGAGAACGTTTTCAATTGGATCATATAATATTATTCAACTCAGCGAAGTGCTGTATGCATTATACATAAGAAAAAAAAACAATAATCTCAAAAATGTACAAGATTAGGAACAATATTACTTGAAAAATATATTGTCACACCACTTAAATATCTGAATTTACTAAGGTCATTAAAAAACCTTCGGATTTTGAACATTCGGTTTGGAATAATTGTGGACGCTAAGTATTCCAAAAAAACATACATTTTTCTAAACTTTTGTGAGGTTCCGGGTAAAAAAAAGGGGGGGTAGGCTTTTTAGGATCCATCTTTATCGGAAAAAAAAGTTTTATTTTGGCCCTAAATATACGCTCCAGAAGTTCTGCACATGTGTTTTGAAACGACTAGCATATGTTTTAAGGGTTGGAGGAGACTTTAAACCCATTTAAACCACGAAAAAGATCGAAATATAGGGGAACGCACAGTGCACTCAATTGAATCGATAGTATACCTGGGTTTAAACGGAATAATTGCAACGTTACCAGATATCACGCACCAGTACTGAAGGATATCAATCTAGTTAAATGTTTGGGTTCATCTTAAAAGTCTGTTAAAACTTGTGTTATAATAACGACAAATTCCGCCGAAACTGATTCCTACGCATTCCAATCATTTTCTTTTGGGCCTATTTGGATTTAATGCTGATTCTTCGTTTTATTAATTTACAGGGAAACGAACGAAACCGACCGAAAATGAGCATCGGGCAAAACGAACCTTTTTTTTTTAGGACAAAACACAATTGGACTAATATTACAGGACAACAGACATACTCTGTACGTCTGGACCTAATAATAATTGAACTAAAAAAAGTTATTCTTACTAATAGCTTCTCTGAGGTCAAAACTAGTATCGATAGACAAACTCTGAAATTGAGAAAGTCAAATTAGATAGTGATCTCCCATGATACCTATGCTTTCTCCTGTCATCTTTGCTCTTAAATGGCGGAGCTACGCAGGTGTCATGGGGGATTTCTATCTATAATAATTTGTCACTCTTTCTACAGAAACACTCGGAGAAAAGCCTCAAATTTGATAGGAATCTCGCTGTAATTGATAAAGACACAACTTGCGCTCGATTTTACGTTCTTCATCAGAAGACCGCACGTCTCGTGCTCTATTTCGATGCAGTTGCGGCCGAAAAACATTGGTCCTTTGCGGGTTTCTGGCGTTCGTTGATGCGCGCGGATTGCGAGGAAACATCACCTCACTGTTGGCAGCCTCAACGCCATTTTATTTACGGGCGCCCGCAAATACACATAGATGGCGCCCAAAAATTAGTCCATTTTGTGATGTTAATTGGTCAAAGAGGTTTTACTGCCCGCAAACGAGGACCAACATGTTTTGGCCGCTACTGTGTCATTATCAATGATCAGTGGCGTACGCAGGATTTTTTCTGGGAAGGGCTTGAACTGATGAGCGTTTGACTGAAAGTTATTCCCCTCTTCCCCTCCACCCATAAAATCGGAGGTATGGGGGAGGGGGGTCTTTAGCCCCCTTAGCCCCCCTTCCGTACTCCACTGTAAATGATAGTCTCCGATCCATTGATAATCGTCAAAGGTTTGCAAATCATCTAATTATGAAGGAGAATGGTGCGCACCAATCACCGAAAGTTTACTTGGAGGCTCCTTTGAGGATGCAAAATTCACACATCTTATTTAACCAAATAATCCCTCAGCAACAGACCAAGATCGTCATTACAGGTGTGTATTACGAACCGTGCGGAGCACGGGTACGACATACCTGCTAGTTAGTAAGTAAATTTAGTTTTTTTTTGGGAATAACTATGCACACACTGCCATTGCCTAGTGCCTTTTTCACTTGATGTTCACTCGCAGTTGACCATAAAAATAATTACTACGCATTAGCTCAATCTGTGTTTTTCGGGGTAGACAGCAACATTTTGGGAAGCGTGAGCCCCCTTATGCACCCCTAAACATCCCTCCAACATACTTAGGTAAATATTGGAAAAATTGAAGACTTTTGCGAGAAGTTTGAAAAAATTTCAATTGCTTTAATTTCTTGCCGATGCTTGCTTTAATTCAGTGACCAATGGGGGTGAACAAAGTGGATGCGCTTCATCGCACGATTTTCGGATTTGCATATAAGCTAAGGATACGGGGTTCTATAGATATTGTTCGGCAAATTAGAGAGGGGCGTGAAAAAACGTTAATACTCGTAGATACTAAAAATGAGAGCTGATGCAAATATGAAAAGCTGAACCTTCAAAAAGAGAGAACTTATATTTCAGATGCCAATGGTAAACTCATTAAGTACTTACACAGATTTATTAGTCATGAAGTCATGACTCAGTGGTGGATACAAGCAACCGGCCTATCTCATACCTATCGATTCATGGTGGACCTTCAATTTAATTTTATTATAAACGAATTTTGTATTCTCATAAAACGCGGGTGTACGCGATGTAGTCATACTAGGAACGTATAGACGGTTTTAGTGCGAAGTCAACGGTTAGCCAACAACCACAACAATGCACTCATCGGTCGCAATCGGTTGTTATAAAACTCGCGTAGCGTTCCAAACTATCTCACTCACTCTCCCGTGACCCCCATGTATATCCATCTCTTTCTAGCTCCGAAATTCGTATACAGGACCTTGTTTTACGACATATTATTATCAAAATCACAATAAAATGCCTCGAGAAATTCATTTCTGCCATAAAATTTCACAAAATAAGTCTCTATTTACGATTTTTGAAATTAGAGTGTGATGGCAGTACAATGTGCATAGGGGTCACGTGAGAGCGAGAGAGACAAACTGGCTTTGTTTGGAACGCTCATCACCGGCAGTCGCCATTACTAAAACCCTCTACAGGAACCCATCAGAAAGAAAATCTCTATTGCGGATTAAATCTGTAAATACTAGACATTCACAGATTTAGTCCGAAGTAGAGATTTTCTTTATGATGGGTTCATATACGCTCCTATAGTATGACGTCGTACACCCTCGTTTTATGAGAGTACAATATTCGTTTATAATAAAATGAAAGAGAAGATCCATCATGAATCGATAGATATGACATCAGTTAATTGTATTCACCACTGGGTCATGACTTCTACGTCGTGCCTTTGAAAAATCAATATCTCGAAAATGGAGCGATTTTCCATGAAGCGGTCTGGACTAACCAAAAGCGTATGCTTACAATTAGTAATACATACACTTCAAAAATATTTCGAATGAATCCGAGTTATTGAAGGATCTCACGAGACCTTGTAAATAGACATTCTTCTGTCAGAATTCCGATGAAATTGGAGGCGCGGCCCCCCTTGGACATGTTTTTTTGGCTCCATGCTCCTTAGGGCTCTTATTAGACATATGAGGACCCGAAAATGTGAACAACCGATTTTACAAGGCACATGACTGGTCCAGGAGAGACGAAACTCGTGGATTTTTGAGCATGCAGGAGCCACCAACATCCGATCTGACCTTACCTTGAAAAATCGATACCTCGAGAAAGAATCGATGTACCGCAAAGCTGTTTCGACGATTTGAATGCGAAAGCTTTTTGATATTTACTGTTAAAATTTCGGATAGATCCAAGTTTATTAAAGGACCTTACGGGACATCTCGCGGCCGTAGTTAGACATTTTTCTGTCAAAATTTCTCTAGAATGGAAGGCGCGGCCCCCTTGGACAAGTTTTTTTTTGGGTCCATGTTCCTTTTAAGGCTCTTTGGGACATTATGAGGACGCGGAAAAATTCTCCACAGATTTTAAAGGGCACATGACTGGTCCAAATGAAACGAAACTCGCGAATTTTGGTAGTCAGTGCTTGACAACATTACGCGGAGCGAGAGAGAAAAATCATTTACTGGTTTGAAAGAGATTCTAAAAATCTGGAGAGAAGACCAGAGTGGCGACGAGACCGTAACAGAGAAGCGAAAAGGGAAACGAGAAAGAACAGAAAAAGAGGGTTCAGAGCAAACAACAAAGGGTGTGAAATGGTTTCAAGGTCAGCGCAGTCTACGCTCCTTTAGTCACGGTGATGGTATAAATTATCAAGCACCGTATAATGCTCACGAATTTCTAGGAGGAGCAACGCTGTATTTTAGTTCCTTCACCTGCCACTATGAGTGTTCATCGTGGCCCCAGATCTCGAACCCCGATTTTACACGAAACGCAGAACAAGTTTTTTTTAAAATATTTGGGGCCAAGATGAAAAAAAAAAATTTTTCGCTCAAACGCCTTAAAATGAACTCCTGATTACATTTCTGACCAAATTTATGCCTGTCAATATCTGGGGCCACTGCGTGTGAGCCCAGATATATATGCGGCCCCAGAACCAAGGTAAAAAACTCGTGAATTGGCCCCCGATATATAACGGTACACGGCCACACACACACACACACACACACACACACACCACACAAATATATATAAAATATATATATATATATATATATATAAAATATATATTATATATATATATATATAATATAATATATATATATATATATATATATATATATATATATATATATATATATATATATATATAATATATATATATATATATATATATAATATATATAATATATATATATATATTATATATAATATATTGTTTCAGCCAGTTTTACCGTTTTATGTCCCACGATCCTGTTCGTAATTTTTGGTTTTTTTTTTTGAAATTTGTCTCAACTATTCGTTGGGTTTAATTCTTGGATGAGTTCGAAGATGGTGTAAATCCGACAGTTAGTTTTCGCGTTATGGGCCGTGTTTGAGTCGTAAAATGTGTTTTTGAGATTTATTTTAGGAGTGTTTTTTTTGAGTATTTTTTTTTTGGAAATTTATGTTAGCCGTTTTTATACGCAACTTTTTTACTCGAGTCATTTTTTCGTTTATTGCGTTGTAAGCGAGTTATAGTGATGTGTTTTTTTGGGTTTTTTTGGGAGTGTTTTATATGAAGAAATTGTTTTTTAGGTTCAAAAATTTCAGTATATATCGTGGAGGATGTTTTTAGTTCATATGCTCCATTTCTTAAATTTTCCTTGTGTTTTTCGTGTTTTACGAGCTATTTTGTTTCTTATGGGATTTTTCATGTGAAAGACAAGGATAGAGTATTGGTATAATTGCTCGTTCTTTTTTACACGTGCACTGTTGCTTAGGTACGTTATTTATTTATTTTCTTGTTTGATCAGCTGCTCTTATTCTGATTTATTCCTCATTAGCGTTACAAAGATTACACATTTTTTTATCTTGGTACTATAATCTTTTCTCATGGGTATTTTTATTTAAATGTTGAACAGCTGATAAAAAAAAAAAAAAAAAAAGAATAATTCAAAGAAAATCATAACATAACCTATTTTTTGAAATTTGTGAAAAACTTATATAACCTAGCTTTTATTTCTCACTTGCATTGTAAAGATTACACATTTCTCTATTGGTAATATAATCTTTTTCACAATAATATTTGGATTTTGAGCAGCTGATGAAATAAAAAAAAAAATTTAACGAAAATTATAACCTATATTTAAATTTTTGAAAAAATGATGTAACCAAGCATGGAATCTACTTCGTCTTACCGGCCTGCCAGGAGGCATTTTTAAAATTTGCTTGTTTTTGAGGTTTTTTATGCGTTTGAAAAAAGTAGGGTTTTGACATCGCGCAAAACATGCACCTTAAGGTGGCCACCCCTCATATTTTTGATGCACCTAAAGGTAAAAACCCCCTTTTAAATCTCATTAATAAGTATTCAAATGCTAGATTATAGTTCAAAAAAGGAATCTAGACCCTCGTTACACCAGAAATAATAATGATTATGATGAATTGAGAGTCAGAGGTGAAATCAATTTAAGGGCTTAGCTTTTACGATTTTTTACTTCCATGACAATTAGCTGAAGACCTGCGAAAATATACGGTTCACCGTTCCGCGCTGACTGAATCCCCCGATGCTCTTGATTTTTGGAGGGGGGGAGGAGCGATAGCATCCTGCTACTCAGCACTAACGCCATCAATCGTCAATTCGTGTAATTAACTGAAATAAGCTGGGGTGGGCCGCCTTAAGAGCCGGGCCACCTTTGGGTCACACACCTTATACATCCCCCCCCCCCGATTTTATCCATTAATTGAATTGAGACTCAAAGTGGAACAAAATTCCAAGGAATCACAATAAAATGAATCTTTCTCAAAAATGTAGATTCTATCACATTAAAGATACTTAATATAAGCAATAAATCGGGATCAAAATGGAATTGGTCTAAATTGATTAAGATCGATTGACGTAAACACGTCCCATCCAGATGTTCGTACTTTGTATCAAGCGCCCAGGCCACCGTATTTCAGTCACCCAAAAACAATTCGAGGATATCTTTTTATTTATGGAAAGTGGTCGTCGTGGCGCACTTCCACGCACTGCCAAAAGAAGGGCTCTACCGCGTCTTAAGGAAGGAAAAGGGGCGCCCCAAAAAATCGTAAATCCTTCGATCACCTCATTATTCTTGAACGGTCCTAATACTGCCAGCCTGTGGCATCTCGTAGATATAAATACGCGTCCTCTCAAAGTTACTACAGCAGTGTGATAGAAATATCATTATTTTCGTCATAATTCGACGATAAATCAGCCTAATTACACACGCGCCCCTAGTATTTTTTTGATTTGGAAAAATTTAAAAAACAAATCAAGCCCGGATTGATAAAAACTCAGCGAGATCGAGCGAGGCAAGTGGCTTAAAACAGCCCCCCCTCCACCTTACACTCTACCTCCGCTCTACCTCCCTTTTTACCGAGAGCTTCCTCCTCCAAGTTTGACTGGAATGTCTACGTCCTTATCCTACTAATTTCTCGTTTCAGTCCCTATGATTTATACTTTCAGATTAGGGGAGGCGCAGATCGATTATTATCACAGGGTGCCTACATTTTTAGCAGCATTGCTTTTCGCTATGCATCACTTGACGCAGTGGTTCCATGGCAAACTCCCGAAAATTTTAATCCGATAGATGGCGTTACTTGTCGCTGGCACCGAAAATAGCCGTTTTTTGACGGTTTTCGGCTGTTTTTTCTGAACAGACGAATAATAGACAAAAAATCGGAATGTCAGCACCTGCTTAATTTTATGCTTGATTTTTTGAGCCATAAACGGGCCAAATTGGTTCTAAAATAAAGGCGTAACTATGCAAAGAAAAAATCACATGTAATTTGGAGTTGTATCCAGTAAAGATTACAGGTGAAACAGAAACATGTAATCTTTATACTGATGCAACTCCAAATTACACATGATTTTTTCTTTGCATAGTTACGCCTTTATGTTACCTGTAATCTTTACTGATACAACTCCAAATTACACATTATTTTTTTCTTTGCATAGTACGCCTTTATTTTAGAACCAATTTGGCCCGTTTATGGCTCAAAAAATCAAGCAAATAATTAAGCAGGTGCTGACATTCCGTTTTTTTGTCTATTATTCGCCTGTTCAGAGAAAACAGCCGAGAACCGTCAAAAAACGGCTATTTTCGGAGCCAGCAACAAGTAACGCCATCTATCGGATTAAAATTTTCGGGAGTTTGCCATGGCATCACCTTAAGAATCAACCATTAAAAGAGGGATCCGGAAACAGTGGAACATGCCGGGTTCGAATGTTGCAGTGCCTGTGTGAGTGTGTGATATTTGAAGGGCACCCTATACATCTTATTTATTTTTATTTATTTATTTTTTTTGTTTAGTTTTCTCAAGCTTGTATACGAGCGATATACATTATTGCGATTATGATCTATTGGTCTACAAATTAACAAGAGAAGCCCACCCGATCGCTGCACGAGGATGCGAGGGAGCTCTTCATGGACAGCGGTGTTGTCAAGTCATAGAGATTGCCAAACGCGTTCTTATAGAGAAATCTATGCGATGAGGCAACACTGTAATTTCTCCGGTTTCGGCATCTCTTCCGTATCTATTTTTACTCATCCTCCTCATCTCCCGACCCAACAGATTACAGGGCAAACATTTACTCTGAAAGCGATGGTTCTTAACCTCAGAGAGCGCGTCCCATGGGTACGGGGAAACGGGACAAATAAAAGATTAATGGGATCCGCGGAGTGTGTTTAAGAGCAGAATATACCGCTCAACTGCTCAACAAGGGGAGGGTAATAATGTGAAATTTTGATGAACATGTTTGTTTTTAATACTTGCGGGGAACATAACCTAAGAGAGTCGATCAGAGTGCTTACAAGTTACAAGTTGTTGCTAATAATGTTTGAGGAGGGTAGAACAACGATTGTCATCGTGATACCTCTCACAGTAGTGCAACCGAGAGGAGAGAAATTCTTTACCTCTCTCTGTTCTCATTTAAAACACTCAGTATATTAAACTAGGATGAAAAGGGGGATAAAACCCCCTTTTTCTGTCCTTTATCAACTTGTACATTCAAAGGGAAAATGAGAGAAATACGAGTTATCCTAGAATTCTATATTCTAGAGTTCTATGTACCAGAATTCTACATATATATATATATATATATATATATATATATATATATATATATATATATATATATATATATATATATATATATATATATATATATATATATATATATATATATATAATATATATATATATATATATATATATATATATATATATTACAGGACAAACCCGATTTTAGGCCAAACTAGTTTGGCCTAGGCCGAACTGTTTTTTTTAAGGAGATTTAGTTTGGCCTGGAGAATTTTAGGCCAAACTAGTTTGGCCTAGGCCGAACAGGTTTGGCCTGGTGAATTTTAGGCCAAACTAGTTTGTCCTGCACATAATCAGTTTGGCCTGAACATTTTTAGGCCAAACTAGTTTGGCCTGCACATAATCAGTTTGGCCTGAACATTTTTAGGCCGAACTGGTTGGGCCTAGGACAAACTAGTTTGGCCTAAAAAACGTTAGGCTAGACCAATTGGATTATATTTTGCTGCGGCAGATGAATAAATAAGGCGAATGATTGAACTAATTACGGAGGAGAAACTTTATTTTAGATAAATTATTAGCTCTAGTTAAAAAAAAGCTAAAAACATTGAAATTAATGAAAACATTTAAGTACACAATATTTAAAAATTTTAAAAGTACATGAAAAAATACAATTGAAAAGTTAACATAACATGCTTTGCATTTGTCAAAGCAACTAAAATACAAGTTAGCAACTAAACATCTAACATTTAAATTGATAATCATACTATAATTAACACTTGATAATTCTTCATCTCAGCCAGTATAGGGCATGCTAACTGCATTAGCTTCTTAGACAAAAAATATCTGCAATCCGAAAATTCTCTAAAACTGTGGTAACTTAGGACGTAAAAAATAATGACTTAAAAACTTACGTTAAAAATGCTGCCTAAAATCCTCCTTTAAACTGCTTTTAACTCGATTGCAGAACTGCACTAACACTCCCATTAATCCAATAATTGAAACTGACGAAATGTAAACAGATCACTAGGCAGGTATAGAGTATAGACTCATAATGAGATAGAGATGCTCGCCCTAGTAGCATCGACTTGGGAAAAACACGATTTTTTTTTTGAAAAACACGTGAAATAACTCGTAAAAACTCGTAAAAATTACTGGAAAAAAACTCGTAAAAAACTCGTTGCTCGCACAGAATATGCATTATTTTCCGTAAAATTAACGAGAAATTATCAAAGAATAAGGAAAAAACACGGAAATTATTGGTAAATTATACGAAAAAAATTTGAGTAGAAAGAAAAGGATATTCATTTAACCGATGAAAATACGTAAAATTTACGTGGCTTTTACACATACCTTGGTCCTTTCTCGTAAATTTAACAAGTTTTTTCCGTAAAATACATGATAAATTGCCTGCAAATTCCTCCCGAAAAACGAGTAAAAATTCACGAAAATTTTACGTGTTTTTTTGACGTGAATTGTATGTTTCTTCTCCTTCCTTCACAGCATTTATCTCGTTTATTTTACCGATAATTTTTGTGTTTTTTCTTAGTCCTTGATTTTTCCTAGTATATTTAACCCTAAATAAAGTCGTAGGGGCTCCCTAACCCCCCCCCCCCCCACCATTCTCACCCCTCCACACTACCCACACCAAATGCAATTTGTTTTTTTTTTTATGAAAATGAGTAATATTTGATACTGTTGACGCTTGCACGCAGTGTTGAGAGCAAACTGCAACTTCAATTAATATTCACGCGGGGTTGTCAATCCCTATTCATTAAAATTCCCTTCAAAATATAGCTTAAAATTTAATCGTAACCAGGTTCATAGTACTGTGAGAAAGCCCCTAGAATCACTTAGAGCAAACTTAAAACCTGGGAGCGTAAAAAGATTACAGGTTGCCCCAAATTAAGTATACGACAACGGATACCTCAAATTACCTGAAATTTTGAAATGATAAACAATTAGAGCAGGGCCATTCAGCGTATTGGGTTCTGACAAGGAGCGATGTGCTTCCAAATTGCATCAAAGCTCATCGGTGAGCGGTTGGTTGGCGCTGAGTTTGACTCGTTGCTAATCAACCGCTCACCGATGAGCTTTGATGCAATTCGGAAGCAAGCACCGCTACTTGTCAGAACCCAATACTGAAAATGGTCATGCTCTAAAGGCTGAAATACCAAAGAAAGAAGAAAAATAAAACAGTTCAAGTGCAGCTTTTACCCTCCCTTCTGCCTGAAACACATTTACCTTGGAACTGCTACAACTTATAAAACATAATTTAATTCATCATGCCAAGCATGAAGGATTGATGCGGTTTGAATGAGCTTTATGAGATGACTGAACGGAGCAACAGATGTCAGCACGATACATCCCACACAACTTAAAAAAAATATGTTATAGTATAATAAGATATTGTAGCAGCACCTAAACATCTTTAAATATAGGACTCCAAAATTGTTCAGCATTTCAGGTTTACAATTAAAATTTAAACAAACAAGCATGCGTGCACCACGGTAAATGATAGTGTTAAATGGAAATGCGACTCACCTTGTTTGAACGTCAAGCGGTAATCGGAAAATTAGTTTTATGACACAAGTTTAAACACAACACTAAGCACTTTTTTAAGTTTCAGCAAAGACATCTCACCAAACTGTAGTAAATTTTTTTTGAAGATCATGTGGTATAACAGTTGTCAAGCGATGGCATCAATTTAAATCACAAGAGAACAAGAAATGAGCTGGTAAGAACACCGAATTAACACGTTTTTCAGCTCTTCAAATTTAACACACTGATTTGAACAACATAAAACAGTTGATGCAGGTGGCAGCCTGATCCAGTGAGCTAGATGAATTTGCAATTTGGATTCGCAATCTGGTTTCTATCTTCAAATTTCCTCCGGAGCGACGATTCAATTTCTTTCTGTAGCTTCCCTTCTCAAATTATCGAGAATTCACAAACACGAGTAAATAATTAGAAGGGATTCGGCAGAAAAAATTACCTCATGGCTGATTTTTTCTAGTAACCAGTATCTTTCTGAAAGAAATACCAAGAAAAATTACAAATAGCACTTCCATAGAGATTTAGAGCCAAGCAAGGTTACATTATTTTAACTTCATGAAATGGACGTTAATTTGCTGGAAAACGGGAGTGAAAAATAAGAAGCTTTGAATTGAACGTGTGTGAGTTGCAAAATGTCCTTTTCTGTGATGGAGTTATGAATGAGTGTTTTTAAAAAGATAGACATATGTATTATTGCTTCCAGCCAAAAACGGATCCAGCAATCTGGCAACCATGTATTAATCCCATTTGAGTGCATGAGAAACAATCGATTAGTAAATGGACCATGGCCTCCTCACAAATCGATTGTTCCTGAATCGTAAAAACGGGATGAATTTTCCTCGGGTTCAGCTTCAATCGCATGACAAGAAAGTGAGGTTATAAATTTCTACTTAAGTGAATGAGAGATGACAATCACAAAGGAATAGTTTAAGCTAGACTTATTAAAGTGAATCGATTATTCTCTCTAGAGCTAGACACGGCCAGAAAAATCATTATTGATAAGGCTGAAGTCATAACTGCAGTTTGCAGAAATAGAATGCAAGGGAACCTTTGTCCTTGAATCACTGATCAAAGTTGAAAATAAATGGATTCGTCAAAAAGATTCAGACTAATTGTGAGTAGATACTTACATGAAGCCAGTTAAAAATGTCGAGGAGTTGGTGAGTTTACCAGGATCGACGATCACAGACATTAATTATAGGCACTGAACTTAAGAAAGTCTTACTGAATTAAAGAGCTCCGACTCTCATTATTATTCCTAATAACTGGGGAAATGACCGTTGCGACGTTGCGTTGTATTGCAGAGTGAGTGTGAGTGAAGGCGGGTATAGACTTGACTTTCACGCTATCATCACGTGACAAAGACCATGACTCCAAAGATGGCGAAAACGGCGCAGTTCGCCACCAACGCATCAACGGTCTGTTGCGCAGCGTCCATCGGCCATCAGATTCTTCGAATTCGGGCGGGACTAGTTTTGAGGTTATGTTTTGTTGTTTAATCCCGCGCAGCAGTTATGGCTTTGTTGCTCTGTGTATTTTGTTCATTAATTTCTGCAAAGGTCTTCGGAACTAGACAGCGAGACATACACTAGTTCTTTTACACTCACAGTATTTCGAAGTACCTATACTGATACATTTGTGCTTCGTAGTTTCAGTTTTCTTCATTGATCGCATTCCAGAAGTTGAGTCAGTGTGTCCACCCACAGTAGTGTTTGTGCTCGCTGGTACAATTAGATAGTGTTGACTTCTGCCAAGTCATTCTAATATAATTCATCGTTTTTGCAAATTCTCTATTTGAAAAAGGAAGTTACAGAAAAAAGTGGAATCAACTTACCGTGGGGTTGATACCAACCTATAATGTTTTGATGTTTCAATCAGTGCGTTAAATTTGAAGAACTTCAAAACGTGTCAATGCGGAATTCTTATTAGCTCATTTCTTGTTCTCTTGTGATTAAAAGTGGTGTCATCTCTTCACCTGGTATACCAAACGGGGGCTTTAAAACAATGTGATCCATGCTGTTTAATGAGATGTCGTCTCAGCTAAGACGGACAAGTGTACATAGAGTTGTATTTAAAGTTGTGTCGACAAACCAATTCTAGGATTACTTAAAGCTCGACGTCCAAACTCGGTGAGTTGTATCTCTGTCTAACGAAATAATTAATTTGCCGTTGCATGCTTGTTTGCCTAAATGCCCATTGTTAACCTGAAATGCCAATCAATTCTAGAATCGTTTTTACCGGAAATTTGCGTAACATATCAATCAATAATTGTACGTAAATTTTACGTTATTATCTCAAGATCAACACGTAAAATTTTCAGATTTTTCTTGTGAAATGTCCTTCGTAAATTTTACGTAAATTTCATGAGAAAAACACGTAAAATTTCTAGTTTTTTCTCGTAAACTTTCTATCGATAATTACTGAGGGCGAATTAACTGAGGGTCCCCACCCTGAATGAGGATTCCCTCTAACTGAGGATCCCCCCTTAACTGAGGGTCTCCCCCTGACTGATTGTCTCCCCCTGACTGAGTGTCTTCCCCCTAAATGAGGGTCTCCCCCCTAATTACGTTCGAAAATAACCACAAATTTTAACGGGGGAGGACCCCCCTCCTCCTGGGGGGTATTCCATCCCCTCTATACTTGAAAATGTCTGATTTGGGGTGGAGGGTCGTAGAGGGGGAAAAGGGGGTGAAAATATTTGAATTGGGGGAAGAGCCGGGGGGGATTGCATAATGTCTGATTTTGGGGGAGGGTCGGAGGGGGGGATGAAAATGTTTAATTTAGGGGGGTACCTCGTATATTGACTAGGGAGAGACTGGAACCCCTGAAAGTTTGTGTCATACTTTTCGAAGATTTCACCATGATGTTTCAAGAGAATTTTAGGAAATATTTACCGGAAAGTTGCGAAACATTTCAATGAATATTTTCTACGTCAAAGTTACTTAAATGTTTCGAAATAAATGCGTAAAACTTTTGGATTTTTCTTGTAAAAAGTTTAT
>VMOF01000320.1:54352038-54377038 GCA_011764245.1 Trialeurodes vaporariorum | reverse complement strand
GTGTCACGCCAGATTAATCAACAGTTTGTCGATATGAATTGTATCGTTACGACAAAACCACGCGCGTAAAAGTAGTGACAAAAGGAGACCTCTGATCGAATTTTAAAAATAAATTCTCCCCTCTTTGTTGTTCAAGTTTTTTTTTTTTTTTTTTTTTTTTTTTTTTTTTTTTTTTTTTTTTTTTTTTTTATTTATTTTTTATCTCTATTCTTAAAAGTGGACCTTGCAAGTTGCAGGCTTCATCCCCACGGAACTAAGCCTAAATCTGACTTTGAGTACTTCGATGAGCTAGTTTTGGCTTCAATGACCCAGTGTTGGCAAATCTCAGCCTATTATAGTCTCTTCCGATTTATTTTCTTTCTTGATCTCATCTTTATTTTGCTCAGTTTCTATGCGGGAGTGAAATTTTGCGTAGTTCCTCAATCAATTTGTCTCCTTCCCTAGTAAAATTTTGGTTTCTTTTTTTGCTTTGTTTTGTTTTGTTTTTTTCCCACTAATTTGAAGAGTGCAAGAGAAAGACAATAAAAAATGTCACAAAAATCAAAATTAAATTTGTCATGGTCAATGGGTCTGTTGCAAACTTTTACTACAGCGATATAGAGTGTTCGATCTTAAGTAAAATCACTTGATAAATCCATTGGTGGTATCAGAAAGTCATAAAATGCAGTATTAAACTCACAAGATTCGTTTAACTGAAACCCAAGATGGCGGTAAAATATCGAGCAACCTGTGTGCACGCACCGTGAACATCCATGATGGCCAACGTTAACAACCTCACAACATCGGAGCTTATATATGAGTTTGTTTGCGTTGTAATTGGTTGTGAGGTTGGCCATCTTGGATGTTCATGGTGCTTGCATACAGGTTGCTCGATATTTTACCGCCATCTTGGATTTCAGTTAAATGCCTCTTGTGAGTTTGTTATTGCATTTTATGACTTTCTGCTGCCACCAATGAACTTTTATCGCGATTTTACATGAGATTGATCACTCTATAGCGCTGTAGCAAAAGTTTGCAACAGACCCATTAACGAGGTACGAAAGTAAAAATTGAATAGATATCTTCAGGAACACAAGACAATCAATTTTGGTGGACTGAAATAAGTACGTTGATTCTTATGAGAAAGAATAACCTTTAAACGTCTCATTCTTCGTTTTCCTTCAGCGTCAAAACAAAATTGGATTTTTGTGACATTTATCGCCCTTCCCCTGGACTCTTTGTTTATTAATTACTTTTTCCTTTTCTTACCGTTGTCAACCTCAGAATTCTTTTTACACACACACATCCCAAGTCTTCATGATGTATTGCCTATTTTTTGCCTTCCTGCATATGCAGGCCTCAAAATCAAGAGCTAATTAAATTCTCGAAGAGCAACTATAATCTCACTCTTATACGGTCTTTGCCTTTACTTCAAAAGGACAAATGGTTTGGGCAACTTCTGTTATTTTTCTCACTTTTATTTTTGTGTGAATGCAGTGCCTCTCGGCAAACCTTTGAGAGCAGTTGCTATTTTCAGCACTATTTGTATGGGGTTTTTTTCTGTTTTCTTTTTGTTTTGCTTTCCGATTTTCAATTTTTTGCTTGAGCTTTTATAACAAGTTGTGAATTTAAGAGATTAGGCGTCTCCAGTGGCGGCTCGTGCAGTTTGGCAACCATGCTTATTTTCATTTAAATCAATGCAAAAGTATCGATATCTTGGGGGTGCAATTGCACCTCCTGACGATCGATTGTTTTACATAGGTTTAAATGGAGAGAATACGTTGTTGCCACATTGCACGAGCCGCCACTGAGTGTCTCTCTTAGCCCTCCCCCTCGGCCCTCCACCTGTGGCGGCTCGTGATATTTGGCAACCATGCAAGTTTTCCATTTAAAAGTAGGTAAAATAATCGATTCTTGCGGAGGCTGGCAGCCTCCGGGAGAATCGATTGTTTTACATTGGTTAAATAGGAGGAGGACACGGTTGCCAAATTTCACGAGCCGCCACTGCCTTCCACCGTCTCAAAAAAGGAAGGAAAGATGCCAAATTTGGCACCGGAGCATCGGTCTACTTGAATACGGCTCCTAATCTTTAAATCGAACAACCCCCCCCCCCCTCCCACTCCACGTACCATCGTTGGAGGGCCTTGCAGTGTATCCCCTCTTCGTAGCCCGAAATTACTGTCGTGCCATTTCATTTTTCCCCGCGCTTTGTACTGTGATCTCGTAGAATCGCCACTAGCGCACTCACTCACACATACACAGACGAATACGGAATACACGCGTCCACATACACGCAGCCGACACTATGCACTGTTGTTGTAACCAGTAACTTCAAAATCCACTCCAAACTATGTCCAATTACCATTTCGTTCGTAATTGGGATTTTTACCACCCTCCTCTCCCTCTCCCTCCCCCATTCCATCTCTCCTTTATATACCCACCCTCTTTGTTAACATCGCCTTCTTCTATTTTCTCCGTTCATCCGAATGAACTGGGAAAAAAAAGCAAGTGATTATTTTTGGGGCCTTCTATTTCTGTGAAAACTAACTTAGGGGAGCAGGGGAGGACAGAGTTATACCTACTGGACCAGAGACCAGAGTCCGTTCAACAAAGAACAATATTGGATTCAAGTTTTCGAATATTTCAAATCAATATAATGAGGCAATGTGTGTGTGACGTCTGGAGGGGAGAGGTGAGTAAGTAGTAGGCAGCCTGGGGCGGCGCGGTATCCTTAACGGTATTAGCGTTCTCCGGCTTAAGCCCCAAATTTTGGTTTTCGTGAATTTGAGAGGATAAAAGAAAATGGGGCTGTTGCACACTTATGCTGTAAGCGATTGACGAGTCGATTCGGATTCAAAAACCTGCAAAAATAACGATGGTAGCACCAAAAACTTATGAAATTATCTCCGAAACTCATTAAATTCACTCTTAAACTCATTAAATTCACTCCGGAACTCATTAAATGCATTTACATGCGCGAGCGTGATGGCGCCAGTGGCGCGGCTGAGTCCTGACTACTTGCTCTCTTTGAGAGTATCCAAAAATTAAATATAATCATCAAAGGTACCACTACGGCCAATTTTGTAAAATAAATAAATAAAAAAATAAACAGAGACAAAAAATAAAATAAAAAAAATAAAAAAATAAAAATAAAAAAAGTAAAAAAATAAATAGAGACAATTAGAGACCCAAGCGCAAAATATTGAGACAGGTGTTCAATTTTCCAGCTCAAATTTGGTCAGGACTCATCAACAGCCGACAGTCGCCTTTACTGTTGAGTGATGGACTGGACACAGTAAAGGTTTTCTTCATAGTTTAAATTGACGTTTCTTTGGCAGAATGGCGGATTCTAATGAAATATTTCAAAATCATATCCCTTAATGAATTGAAATTTCGACTCCAAAGCGAAATTTCAGATATAGATATCGATTCGAGCAATGTTCACCGCACTCAACAGAGGGTGACTTCGCTGTTGTTTTCTTGAGCCCCCAAACAAATATAATGTACCCATTCCACTCTTTACACCTTTTGGGAGCTTTTGAATTTTCAAAATTAACAAATGCTTATTAATAACTCATTTTCCTCAAATTTCAAAAATATTATTGAATTCCCTTTAAATATTTCTTTCGCGAAATTGCCACTCCCAACTCTCAAGTAGGGTTGCAAACTGAAGTTGATTTTTGGAACCAGTTCCGGTTCCGCTTAAGGTTTACCTGAGTTTTGCGATTCTAGTACTATGGTCTTAAGAGTCTAACGTGACCCTATAGCATAACTTTTTTTTTTTTTTTTTTTTTTTTTTAATGCGCAGTACTTTACTAGGACAATGCAGGTTACGTCACTCAAAATATTAAGGTCGATCAACCCTATAAAAATGAACACACAGGCAAGACCAACCATTATTAATATTATCTTTAAATATTCAGAGCATTCATAAAACTTCCAATCGAACGTCTTTGTTCTACAATTCGACCTTCAGTCCACAACAAAAAAAAGTCTCCACTCCACAGAGATTGTCTCCTAGAGCACTTATTTAAATGTGGAAACAGAGAGGAAAAGTGATAACGTCGAATTTATTAGATTATTTTAACGGCGCATAGAGCGCAACTTTGAGGATAATCAATGAAATTTATGCGAATGGATTCACTGAATACGATTATATTTGGAATCATGTACTACATTATCTTCATTTAAATGGGTTGACGATCGAAAAATGCGGAAGGGCGAGTGAGAGCACTCACATGAGGGTTAAAAAAAAGGTCTTGGAAAACAGAAAGATGATACGAAATTAAAGACTAAAAAAAAGAGCGAGAGAGAGAGAGAGAGAGAGAGAGAGAAGAGAGAGAGAGAGAGAGTGAGAGAGAGAGAGAGAGAGAGATGCAGGGAATAAACGGAAGGAAGGGATGGGTAAGGAAGGAGGAAGGGACACCGCGTTGGAGGCGAGGTTGAAACCCTTTCAACAACGATTTAACAAAAATACAATGAATTATTCTTTAAATGAGTACTTATCAAAATTAAAAACAAACACTGGTTTTGCGAGCCGCGCCGGTTGCATCGCATTGCCTATCTGTCGCGGCGTTACTTTTTACAAAACGGGTCGGTGCGGTGGGTGAGTTTACGTATAATGAGTATTTATTACTGTTGATCTTCGCGAGTGCATTTAAAATGTCGACAATGTTTGGAATTAAAAAATAAAATGGGTTTCGCAAGAAAAATGCAAAATAAAACACTCGAGCCGCCGCAAGATGGTCTGAGATCCTTAAAAAGTGGCCAAAAATCAGAGAGTCAATTTTTCAGCAATTTATCATTTATAAACTTTTAAGGCACCTTACAATCGCAGAAAACACTTTTAAAAAGGAGTTTCAACCTAGAAATGTCACTGGAAAGTTTTAAATTCGGCTTCAAAGGTCGGCCCAACATGCAATTTCATATGCGGCGATGCTGTGCATGCAATGTAAACTGTTAAGTCAGCATTTCGGCTTTCAGTTATTTTAACTGAAAAAGAATTGCTGCGTCACCAATTTTCTCTTTTTGTTACTGCAGCCGCGCAGACAAGCAACAATACAATTTTGTTAATTTTGCACAGTAAATATTCGCTAAATCATCAAATACTAGTTTTGCTCACCGTCCTGACATAAATGTGTGCTGTTCCAACAAATATTACGCTACAATGACAAGTTTATAGGCAAAATTGAAAATTTCATAAAATGCAGTTCTGACAAAAAATCTGATTGCCTTTCCAACAAGTTAAAACTTCTAATTTAGCTGCATAATCTGCTGCAAGAACCATGGGGGCGGGTAATAAAGCTGCTGACTAGGCTATAGTCTAGAGTGCATGGTTTTTAGGGGCGGCAAATTTTGAGGGACTGTTTGTCTAAAGGGGGGGGGGGGTGATTTTATTAAAAAAAGATCTCAAAAATATAAGAGAGAAAAGGAAGAAACAAATTCACATTTTTTAAAGTTCCCTCCCCCCCCCCTCTTTTGAACCTGTGAACCGCCTGATGGCGCAAGTAAACATTTAGCTCAGGGCGCTAGGTAAGGTTAATCCGGCTCTGAAAAAAAGAGTCGAATTCGAGTGTTTACATTCCAGTACGTGTTTTAACAGATTTGCGATCAGATTAATACACGTCCTAACGGACCGAAGGGAGATTTACTTGGATCGGATAGAAGTGGGCACGAATGAGGGGTCAGAATAATTACTCATTTTTATCGGACTGCACCCCCGCCCCACCGTGTATCGAAACATGAATTTTCATGGACATGATTCCACGAATAAAAATCAAGATTATATGAGCAATAAATAGTCCAGCGGGCCGACCATTTACTTCGTCGTTAAACCGATCGTTAAGACTGTTTACGAATGATTCTATTGGTCAAATATTGTAAAACTGAGCCGTTGCTATGGCAACCATCGTTAAAGTGTCCTTTTATAAAGGTTACTCATAAATAGCCTTTATAAAACGAGACTCTTAACGATGGTTACCATGGCAACAGCCAAGTTTCACAATTTTCGACCAATAGCATTACTCGTAGACAGTTTTAACGATCGGTTTAACGATGAAGTAAATGGTCGGCCCGTTGAAAACTTAAAATGCGTGTAATCATTCATTTTAAAGGTCTTGAAATGAGTGAAATAATATACTTTTTGCACACAAAAAATATCAAATCTAGAGTGTTTTTAAATTGGTGGGGGGGGGGGGGGCCTTTTCATTAATGTACGGAATTTTGTTTTTTTGGGACCCAGTGTGCGCCCACCTCCGCTCCGTCCCGCACAGCGAGCTACACAATTATCTAGAATGTCTGAAGTTCAGTGGGCGAACCAGCGCAGCGTATAACCACCATGGGGGATTTTTAGGTTAGGTTTAAGCGAGTAATTTTGTCCATTCATTCCCATGCATTTTGATGCGACAAACCAAGCCAGGGAAATGTTTCGACCCAGTGTGCGTCTCATCAGAAGCGCACCGAGAGTTTCTTCATCTCACTCTTTCCTCCATTAAAAAACGTATGTTAGACAAGGATGGGCAAGGGGATAAAACCCCCTCTTTCTGTCCTTTTCCTACTTAAACATTCAAATGGGAAATGAGAGAGATGGAAGAGATCCTGATTGCGCCGCGCCAGTGCGTCTCATCAATTAAAATACATGGGAATAAATAAGTAGGCCTCATTAGCGACATGACTGTCCGCGAGAAGCACCGAACATCAGAGTTCTTTTTAACTAAATTTTAATGTATTTCAATAAATTTTCTTGTTAATTCCATGAAAATTGTGCTACTCCATAGTATTTGAGACGCTGATATAAAAAATGATATATCATTTTCTACGTAACTCGTCGTCCTGATTTTACACATATTATACTTTTAAGCATTTTTCGCGATAAAGTATAAATTGTGGAAAAACTAGATTATTTCGATCAAAACTAAGGCCAAATTCGAACTCGGCAGGTCAATTTACGTCGGAAGTCACGCTATTAATGCGATTACAGGTCTAATTATAAGAAAAAACACCATGTTTGTGTCTAGGGACCTTTATTTTGTGTTCATATGGGGGGGGGATCTATGTCGTTAAAGCGTAAAAATCGGAATAAATGGACAAATTACTTGTTCAGACCTAACCTAAAAATGCCCTCAGGGTGCTTCCGGAGGTTACCCATTCGACTGCCACTCTGGCAAACTGTCCCCGAAAAAATCCATGGAGGGGTTTTTTCTTTTCTCTTCTTTTCTTTCCTTTTTCTTTTTACGTTCCCAACCGTTCTCAGTCGTTCATAGGACTCCACGTGAAAATTTTGCGAACCGCGAACAGATAAAAAAAAAAAAAAAAAAAATACGACTTCATAAAGGAGATAATAGGGATGCAACAATGTAGTGAGGATTGCATCACGAGACAATTCGGGGGTGAGAGATAAAAACAAAACTTCGTCCGATGTAGGAGAGAACGAGGAGTGGAAAATTACCGAGCAAAAAACGGGCGTAATCCCTATAGAGCGCAGGCCCCGATACGCACATACGTATACAGGTTCACCAAATCAAACCCCCCCACCCTTTTTTTCAGTTTCCGTCGAATTTACCCACGGCGGCGCCACATAACGCCTAACGTGCTTATAATACTTTATCTTTCCCCGCTTGAACATTTGTTTATTTTGGTACTTTTGTTGCTACATTTATGTGAAATAAGCGCTCGGGTATTGTAATCTACGCACTGATTTAACCCCCCTTCCGACCCTTCCTTTGCCTCAACAACCCCTCTTCTCCTAACTCCTCTTCCTCTGCGAACTCGTAAAATATCTTTCTTCATAGCTGCCCCTCGATTTCATTCCGAATTCTCTGCTGAGGAATTCTTCTGTCTCCCTTCACGTGGCTTTGTATGATGCGGCCCACTTTTCGATATGTCTTCAATGGGTCTGTTGCATACTTTTGCTACAACAATATAGAACCTTGATTCTTATGTAAAATTCGGCGAAAATAACGATGCGCACATTAAAAACTTTCAAAATCCACTCATTAACTCAGAAAATACCTTCCATTTCAAACAACCCGCGCTACACTATACACTATATCACCGACTTATAATTACATAGATGGCACCATCTCGTTTATGTAACATGAACAGAACTTACAAACATCGGAATGTTTCGTTTAGATGCGTACATTTCTTATATTATTTTGTAATCTTTGATAAACCAAAAAGACCAGACAGCAAATATAGCCAATAGTTCATGTATTCAGAAGGGAATTCCATCATTTTGTAGTTACGATGTTGTTTACTTATGCACGGTGGTTCTGTCTATGCAGTAGTATTCCGGTGCAAATAGTGTCTAGTGTAGCGCGGGCTGTTTGAAATTGAAGTGATTTCCTGAGTTAATGAGTGGAGTTTGAACGTTTTTAATGTGCACATCGTTATTTTCGCCCAATTTTACATAAGAATCAAGGTTCTATATTGTTGTAGCAAAAGTATGCAACAGACCCATTTGAGTTTAATAAAATGAATGTGAGCAAACTGAGCAAATCCTTTTTTCTTTTTTGCCATTCGCTCGATTGAAAACAAACAGCTCGTTTTTCGAGCTAATCACGATCGCAATCGGGAGACGATACCTGTTCTTCGGATTCAGACTGAAGACAAAAATTACTCTGATTGTCAACCTAATACCCCCCAATTTAAATACCCCCGAAAAATGAAACTACCCTCTACTGTATAGCCATATGGCCACGCTAGGATGTTATGGGTTTGAGTTAAGACCCATTAACTTCAAGCAACTTCAAGAACTCAAAAAAAAAAAAAAATTCACAGAACGAACGATATTGAATGTTATTGAGTCTCTTCAGTATCTTAATAGTCGATGGTCCAACCGATTGATTTTTTTTTCTTTTTTTTTACTTAACCATCCAAAAGAAAATATAAAATTCAGAAAATTTCGTTTTCCTTAAAATGTCAACATAAGTGACCGGTAGGTTCACGGAAAAAAAAAAACTACGGTGAAAATAACCATACGGATACCTGATTTTGGCACCTGCTAGATGTTATGGTAATGTTAACCAGAAGTATACTATGTTTTGACTAGGTACTAGGTGATGTTACCTGATTGCATGTCGAATTTACTCAAAGTATCGGTAAATGTACCATACTTTTGGTCAAGTTTACCATAACATCTATAGCAGGGGCCAAAATCAGGTATCCGTATGGTTATTTTCACTAATCTTTTTTTTTCCGTGTTTAATGTAATCGTTGGTCATTTATAGGCAAATCTGGCAACATTTGTGGAGAAATACTACGTTGAGTGGACACAAGAGGAGCTAAATAAACAGTCAGGGGTTGAGAGGGAGTACTCGGCACCCGTTGAAAGCGGTAAGGGGGGGGGGGGGGGTTAGGATTAATTAAAGTGCATGCAAATAGCCCGCGGATGGGCGGGTGGGGTGGAGAGGGGGGCAATGGTAGATTTAGTTTCATTGCATCCGCGAAAAAGCTCATAACTTTGTATAACGCCACCATGAAAACCTCGCTGAGCGCAGTGACTCCAAGTTGTTCGCGACCGCTCTTTTGCATTCCCGCAAGTGAAAGTTTATCGATTCCTAAAACACTCGATGTTGATGCTCGCACCAGGGCTGCCGTTTTGCGTATAATTAATGCTATTTTTCAATTCACCGATGATTCCACCGGTTGAGAAAAGATTACACAGTTCAGCTCAGTGTATTACTGTAATGCATGAAAATACTCGTATCTGTAATCTTTTCTCAACCGGTGGAGTCGTCGATGACTTTTAAAAAACTTGCGGATATTTTAATTAATCAACGGAGTTTCCACCGATTAAGGAAAGATTACAGATCAGAGTATTTTCGTTCATTACAGTCATAACTGAACTGAACTGTGTAATCTTTTCTCAACCGGTGGAATCATCGGTGTATAAAAAAATAGCATTGATTATACGCAAAACGGCAGCCCTGGCTCGCATTCATTGCGCTCTGCCGCGGCCCTTCCGCGACGGGGCTGTTATCATGCGGGTGGAATTCATTCTAAGGTGAACCTTTATAGCGTTTCAGTGTCAAAACGCTACCGTTCGATTAATGTCAAATTACAGGCCGAAAAAGGAAGAAAAAAAGGAGGAAAGGAAAGGAAAAAAGGAGAAAAGGAATGAGGAAAAGAGAAAGAGAGAAGAGGAAAAGAAGAAGAGAAAAGAGGAAAAGAGGAAGAGAGAAGAGGAAAAGAGGAAGAGAGAAAAAAAAGATGGGAAAGGAAATTAGTTCAAAAAAAGTATCAATGTCATAAAACATAATTTTCCTTGGAGTAACACATATTTCCCGACAGGCGACAGCAATGCCCTTAATCGTTAATTTCGCTCGATCTTCTTCTGAAATCTAGATTTCCTGAAGACTCCGTCTTTCTATCAGCATGATGAAGATATTTCCGTAATATCAGCATGAGGAAGATATCTCCATAATATCAGCATAGTCTCGGAAAATCTTATTTTTCTCGAGAGTTAATTCAATATAGTTTTGAATAGAAGTAGCCTAATTTTGCGTCTAAGAAGAGCTAAATTTTCAAAATTTTCCAGGGGAGAACTTCCGGACCCCCCTCCATATGAAATGACAACTCCCCCCCCCCATACAGAAATCCTGGGTGCGCCCATGCGAAAGCAACTTATTTTCAAACGAACTGAAAATCAGTTACTAGATAATCGTCAGAAAAATGTCTCCGCAAAATATCTCGTTAATAATTTCAAAAATAAGGCTGAAAGTACCAAACTATGGACTGTAAAGGCTGTGATTGGTCCGCGGTCCCGGAAACGGAAACAGGTTTGGCTCATCAGTCAACAGTAGGCTAATGATGACTGTTGTTTCGATGAGTTCCGACCAAAATTGAGCCAGAAAAGTGGACACACGTCGCAAGCTTTGTGCTGGGTCTCTATTTGTCTCTGAGCAAAAGACATACTTATCAGTTTAGAAGTTAAATTAGTGGCCGATCCAATTTTTTATTGTTGCCTGAAAAAAATAAAAGAATCGAGCCTCCTGAATTCAAAACACGAGTATAGAAAATATCTACTAACAACGTTATGAGTGCGTTTATTTTGAAATTCACAAATTATTAGCTTGAGCGCGCTCGCTTTGTCTGCATCACAAAGTTGTTAATTTTAATCGTGATGAACCTCAAGAATGTCTATAATTCTCAAAAGAACCTTTAAAAGCGTTAATAGATGTCGATCATTAAAAGCTGTGAAAGATTACACTGTTAGAAACTCTGCGACACTGTAATCTTTGCAGTGGACCAAATCGCAAATCGAGTCTTGTACTGAGGGTGAGGGCACTCCACCCATGGCCAAGCTGTGCAAGTACAGAGGCGGATACAGAAAATTTTTCTGGGGGAGGGGGGCACGTTTATGAAATTTGAAGCGTAGCATGAAGCAATTTTGGGCTATTTTCTTTTGAAAACAGGCAAAATGATGATTTTTTGTTGTTGTTTGTTTCACAGAATTCGCCGCTGAAAACCGCTGCTAATGAAAATTCCCTCGCACCCTCTCCCACAAATTACTTGGTAACGTATTACCTGCTCATATTTAACTTATTGAGCTCGCTGGCTACCTCTTTAATTCTAAGAACCCTTAAGAGGTCTCTAAACCGAATACTCCGGAAAATTAATTATTCGGTTAGCGATGTGATCCTTTTGCAATATGGAAGAGGGCTCGGAAGCTAACCCTTTCGCGTGAGGCGTGTGCATTGTACACATATCACACACGTTCATTTGCTTTGTTGCCAAAACATCTTACTTCGAGATAGGACATTGCCGCGCCTGGAGCATTAAAGGATCCAGATACTTTTCTATGAGGAGCACCGAAAAAACAGAAAAACGCTTTCCCTCTAACTGAACAAATTTTGCTGGGTGAACCAAAAATTTAGTTGGCTCAACTATAAAGTCTTTTGCTGGGTCATTTTTCTGCCAAAAGTTAATCTGGTCAGCGCCACCAAAGTGTATTATTCAGTTATTTTTCTGTGAAGAGGGTAATACACGCCTATGTTTGAAATTTGGGCATCACATGGAAGCATTTTTAGACTATTTTCTGTAGAATGAATAAGGTGATTATCAAAAAGCCTCGAAAAATTCAAGGCCTCTAGAGGGAGGGGGAGTGCTTTTCGCCTTTTTCCCCTTGTTTTTGTGTTTTTGCCTCCCCCTCTGCGATCCGCTAAATGGCCCGAAGAAAGGCTCATAAAAGCAACAGGTGTACTCCTTCAAAGAAATCTTCATTTTACCACCACGATAATTTCTAGGGATGATCACACTGCAGCAGCCGTTGAGAGTTTGAGACTCAAGATGAATCCATTATCGCTTGACACCCTTTAGAACCTATGCAAAAGTATCGATCGCTTGAAAGTTCCATCCAACCCCCCTGAGGATCGACTTTTTCAATAGGTTTAAAAGAAGAGGACATAGATATATCGTATTTCACGAACCACCACTAGAGCACACCAAATGTTCTATAGGCTCAGAGCCTAAGGCTCTCTTTCCTGTACTGACCTTATTGATATGGAACTAAAATTACTGATGATGAATTGAACGTATAAATTAATCCTATACTCATCAAAAATAATAAATGCAAAAGCCTCATGTTTTCATTCCGTAGTTTACCACTGTAATGGGTTGATATCTCGCGTTTTCTTGGTAATTTTGACAAATGTTGCACTTAGTACCCCCTCCCCCTCCATTTTGACTGCTTTCAGACCCTGGAGTTCCCTCGAAAAAAAATATCTGACTACGCCACAGTATCCAGAGACAATATATAATAGAGACCACTCACTAGCCGTGCGCGCAGTGGCTAACTTATTTTTCGGGACTCAACAGGAATGAACATAGGGAGCATGAGGGTTCACCATCCAACACGGTCCATTCGTTGACTGATGCAATTTCGGTGCTTCGGTTTCACTAGGCAAAAATCTCAACGACGTTTCTCATCAGTCAACGTATGGACCATATATGTTTGCGAAAAAAAAAAAAGTTGCCACCACGCGCAAACATGGGCAAGATTATCTTTTTTCGTTCTTTCGACATTTCGGCCAACCGTTTTATTTTCACCTGGACAACTCATCATCATGGAAATGGGCTAGCCCTCGGCGATCATCACCTCCAGTGGCGTCGCGTGCCATCTGGCAACAATGCAACAGCTCCATTTAAACTCGTTAAAAATATCGAATTTTCCTTGTGCACCCCCTGATATCGATATTTTACATGAGTTTAAATGGATATAATACATTGTTGCCAAACTGCACGCGACGCCACTGATCACCTCATCACCTGTCCAGGTATATTTGGAAGTGCAATTTTCTTTTTATACAAACATATTTATTTTGGTTGCTTTTTGGGCACAAACATTCGGTTTTTTGGTCTCTATCACATATTGTCTCTAACTGTAACACTGCGAGGGTTTATTCAATAGGGGGAGGGGTGCGCTTGTCTTCTCCTGAATGATAAAATAGTCAAAATTTAGTTGACGTGGTCAAACTCAAAAAAGTATCAAAATTAAACATCCATCAATGTTAGTCCCTCATTACTTTTTTCCTGGATATATATATATGCCCCTGTATAGCACTGAACTGATGATATAAAAATACTTAAAGCCGTAGGTAAACTTTGCGTTGACAAAACAACTGAATTTTACAAACAGCTTTATAGTACTTTTTTGTGGATAGTTCTATCATCATTTACTTTTAATTTTCGATCCAAAACTACGGTCAATTTTCATAAATAGCTATTTGAATACCGCCCTTCATTCATGCAAAAACTGAAGATTGCCCTTTCTGCCGAATGATGTTTATATGAAGGCTAATTTTATAAAGACGTGTCATTCCACCAACCGCGCCCTGCCAATGTTTCTCAATCCACCGGAATGGGCAGTTTGACGCAGTCGGGGTGTATCGCATTCATAATTTTTTTTTTTTTTGTAAATTTGATAATAAACCATATTAATAGAACATTCTCTATGGGACTGTGTGGAGTGAAAGAGTTAATCAATTAAAAATTCATATTTTATAGGGGAGGGGGTGCAGTAAATTTCAGTTTGTGTGTAAACAGTCTAACTAGCATCGCTTTAATTGTATTTTGGATCTGAGGCATAAACATGCATTCCATGAGGTATCCGTATCATTCATCGTAAACCTGACAACGTTGAATACACGAGCACACCTAATTCTGTTGTTGCTATTAATACTCGTAGTCGTAGCTATAAGTTGCCCCGCGCCACACGCTCCGTGCAATTATGACAGAAATATTAATTAGCACCAACTTCGCGGCTTTGCCTCGCGAAGAAACACGATTCTCTCCTTTGTTGTTTTCGAAGCAATTTTATGAGGAGCGAAGTAGGGGATGCCCAATTATTATATTCTCCGAGTTTATGAGAATAAGAAATTGAAGTTTCGACATTAAATAAAACAACTTAAGCCATGTTTAAGACCCGCACTTTCAAGTTCACATTAAAAGATCTTGCGGACGGGAACCTTAATAAAGCAACTTGAAAGGCTCAACGTGATTTTGAAAGTAGCGCGTATTTGGTCTTTAATGTGCCTCGAGACTAAGCCCGATAGGTTATTTGAAACTCTTTCTCGTCTGAAACTCCTGGAGTTGAGATCAATTCTAAAGTTTTGAACATTGAGTAAAGAGATACGCATTTTGTAGCTCGCAAAAGTTTACAGGTCATCAAAGACTCATAGGGTTTTTGCAGTGGAGTTTGTTCAATCATTAATTTTTCAGGATTAAAAAAAGAAGCTAAAAGTACCGCACAAATAAAATAGACCAGGGTGGCTCAATGCAATAGGAACAACAGATTCTTCCCCATTTAAATTTATGTAAAATTATCGATCTTTAGAGAATTCTCCAAATTCCTGAGAAGTCGATCCTTTTTCATAGTTCCAAATGGCAAAACAAATTATTGCCAAATAGCACGAGCCACCAATGAAGTAAAGACAATAGACATGTTATTTTTAGATTTTAGTACATTGATGTATAAATATTTATCGATGCGTCCGTCGTTAGCCAGTGGCGGCTCGTCCAATTTGGCAACAATGTTTTTCATCCATTTGAACCTTTGTCGATAAGCTGACGTATCGCTTCATCCACAGTCGAATGTTCTTCATAGTTTTAATGGAGGGAAAACACGGATGCCAAATTGCATAAGCCGCCGCTGAAAACAGCGGATAGTGGGTGTCGTGTGCAAACTGGCAACGCTGCGATTTGTCCACTTAAACTCTTACAAAATATCGATTTGAGAGAGTGCACTGTGCACCTCCCATAGTTCGACCTTTTTGCATGCATTTGAATGGACAAAATGAAGCGTTGCTAAATGGCACGCGATGCCACTGCACCGAATGACACAAAAAACTTCATACTGCCAATCTCGACTCTTTCTCAATAAAACGTTCTGGGTAAGCTATAACCCTTTTGAATAACGAGCCCGCGAGAATATTCGTTTCCGTTACTACATAGATCAGCCTCACAACATTTCAATTTTTTATCAACCGAAGCTATACTTCAAGTTGTTGACATTTTCAAAACAATGTTTTGACGAGCGCCTCTTGATTAATGGGTAGTAAAAGGGTGAAGGTCGATTTTCTTGTCTCGCGCACGGAAGATAAGTGCGGTGCAATTAACAATGCGCATGGCAGATTTTGGTGTAGCCAGAAAGTATGACAAAATTTATCAGAGTATTGTAAATAATACCAAATAGGATTTAGCAATCGATCATCCTAATTTTATTATAACAAGTTACGTTGCATTTACCACACTCTGGTGAAGTGTACCATACTTTCCAGCTGACACCAAAATCTGCTACATGCATACGCTTAATTAAACCGTGCTTTTTTCCGTGCTTCACATATGTATTTATATGTTATTTCGCATCAAAATTGAAACACCAAAAAGTTTCCTCGTCGTGACCTCAAAAGCCAGTGAAAGTCAGCAATAAACTTGAAAACAAGCTACCGCTAGCAAATGAATCCATACGTTATTCGGGGGAGTTGGAAGGAGAAGTGTGTTGACTGTCAACTTTGAGGGGGGAACCCTTAACCTCAATCGCGCGGGAAACAAAACCGGAAGCCGGCGAAAACTCGGGCGGGGAACATCTGCGGAAAATTAAACGGGAATATTTTAAATTTAATTATGTTTCGCGGGTCGTTTCGGCGGGGGCGGAAGTCAGCGAGGCGAGTGTTGCTGACGCAGCTCCCCGGGGCTCCCACGAGGGTTTCCCTTTTGCGCCGCGACCGGCATGCAACCAGCAACACTCGATAGCGCGGCGAGGAGATTTTCGTTGTGACTTAGAACGAACTTATCGCCGCGTCTTTGGTTAACGCAAGATACGTCGCATCGCGCACACGACACAGATAATTAAAAGCTAGACGCTCCTACTCTAGCTTCTCGCAATGCTCTGCTGCATGAAGGGTTGCCTAAATCTGAGTTGTTACGGCTGAAACTAAAACACCCGCATGATAAATGAGTGACGGAAGAAGCCGAGCAGCGAGCAGCCAGGCCGACCCCCCTTTACCCCGCGCTATCCACCATCACACTCACCCCACCCCCCTCTTACCCCCGAGGGGCGACGCGCGACGGTTGACATCTTCATCCCCCTACGGATATTGAATATAATCTTTTACAAGTCTCTCACTTTCTCTCTCTCCCCCCCCCCTCTATCGCTCTTTCTCCGTCCCGCCTTTCGAATTGTCTCGTCAGCAAATCATTTTATTGTTACATTCGATGCGGCGACTGGGTGAACCGAGGTTTGGAGGAGGGGGTTAAAAGGGGGGGTGCTTTCCTACATTTGGTGCGGCTGAAGTAAATCCGCCGCTGTCGGTGGACATGGACAACCGTTCGACAGCTTCCTGAAACCGTGGAAGAAAGTGATGAGGACAGCGAAAAGGGAGCGTTCGCGCGAGTGTCTTAATGCAAATTTTAAATGAAAATAAAAGTGCTGTCTTTTATATTGAAAAGCAGTGTCCTGTAGCCTCCTCTATGCTCTATCGTCGCTCAGGAGTAATGTTCTATTGACATTTATAGGACAAAAGTAATACACAAGTATTCGGACACAAGTATAGTATACTATAGTTAGGACGGAATTTTAACACGTTCGTTGAATTTTATTCTGAACATCCTACAACTTGAAAAATCTCATTTTAAATATATTGATGGGACAGTGGCGTAGCGTGCAATTTGGCAACGTTGCAATTCTTCCATTTGAACGCATGAAAATTATCAAGCTATTGGGTGTTCGGTGAACACCTTTGCATTCGACCTTTTACATTGGTTTAAATGGACACAGTGCAACGTTGCCAAATCGCATGCTATGCCACTGATTGAGGATTTAAAAAAAAGAACGGGGATTAACTGAACGAAAATTTACGGAGAATGAGGCAAATGGAAAATAAATGAATATTGGATTATAGAACTGACTGAATACATTATAAAAAGGTTACATTAATTTGACTTAAATGGATATTTATAGAGGAAATCAAAAAATGAGTATGGAAAATGATGAGACTTGGAGGGAATTTCAAGGTTGGTCTGAATTATTCTTGGGATCTCCTCCAAACCTCAACATTTTTCATCTTAAATGTTTAATATCCTCGGTAAATCTCCATTCCATTTCTATAAATTTATCATTTACTCAATGTATTTCATCAGTTCCATAATTTAATATTTCACAATTCCCAATTTACCTCAACATCCTCCTTGAATCTCCATCCAATTGATCCCGGTGGCGGCTCGTGCTACTTGGCAACAATGTATTCACTCTATTTGAATCTATGTCCAAGAATCGATTACTGGTGAACATGCAATCAAATGGAGTGAAGACATTGTTGCCAAGTAGCACGAACCGCCACTGATTGATCCTCGTCCTTTTGTCATCCTCTGTCATGTATTTCAAACGGCACTTTTCAAGTCGAGGAAGTTTCGAAGAAAAAGTCGGTGAACGCATTGAAATTCGGTCATTAGCCACTCTTGGATCCTTCATGCTTCTATTACCTCTTTATTGTTGAATAATATTATAAGGGGAAGAAGGCATTTTTATAAGTTCAAACAAACTCTCGTAAGATGATCGGGCTCCTGGGCTTATAAAAGGGTTATTTCTCCGGAGGACCTTATTTAGTTAGAAGTGGCACTCTCAGATACTCGAATTTGGCTCAAGGCCGCGCGAGTTTTTCATCATAGAGTGACTGAAGTATTTTGATTTTAAGTTGAGCGAAATTGCGTTAATTGAAAAGATATGAAGGTTTGAAGGCTTACAGTGTAGCCGAAACACGGTAAATAGCGATGGCTTAATAGCCGGTACACACTGTAAGTTTGGTTGGCTGAAAAGCCGAAAGACGTTAAATTGCGTGGCTAAAGAGCCGAGAGACGGTACAGTTGATTGGCTTAAGAGCCGGAAATAGAAACGTTAAATTTAGAGTGGCTAAAGAGCCAAGAAACGGTAATTTTGATTGGCTTTTAGCCGAAAAGAAACTTTAATATTTTGGGAATAGAATGACCATAAATGCATCCATAAACGGCGTGCTAGTCAAGGAAATAACAGCCTTAGACGGCGTGTTATGGGAAAAGAAAGGATTTATTACCTGAAATATGAAAAGAGATTATTAAAGCTGAAAAGCAAAGATTATATAGTTAGTACAGAATGCAGCCTTAGACGGCGTGCGATTCCTTAGGAAGTGATATCCATAAACGGCGTATCAAAACCAGAAAAGCTGAAAATAAAGATTATATAGTTAGTACAGAATGCAGCCTTAGACGGCGTGCGATTCCTTAGGAAGTGATATCCATAAACGGCGTATCAAAACCAGAAAAGCTGAAAATAAAGATTATATAGTTAGTACAGAATGCAGCCTTAGACGGCGTGCGATTCCTTAGGAAGTGATATCCATAAACGGCGTATCAAAACCAGAAAAGCTGAAAATAAAGATTATATAGTTAGTACAGAATGCAGCCTTAGACGGCGTGCGATTCCTTAGGAAGTGATATCCATAAACGGCGTATCAAAACCAGAAAAGCTGAAAATAAAGATTATATAGTTAGTACAGAATGCAGCCTTAGACGGCGTGCGATTCCTTAGGAAGTGATATCCATAAACGGCGTATCAAAACCAGAAAAGCTGAAAATAAAGATTATATAGTTAGTACAGAATGCAGCCTTAGACGGCGTGCGATTCCTTAGGAAGTGATATCCATAAACGGCGTATCAAAACCAGAAAAGCTGAAAATAAAGATTATATAGTTAGATGAAAATGCAGCCTTAGACGGCGTGCGAGTTAGAGAACGATAGCCTTAGACGGCGTATTGAAAGAAAAGATAGGACAGAGGCAGCCTTAGACGGCGTGCAAAGTCAAGAGAAGGCTGGACAAAGAATGACAGTTTGTTTAGTATTGCTCTTCCTATTTATAATGAATTTTGCGCATGCGTATAAGTTGAACTCTTATGCAATAGATCGATGGAAAGTTATATAATTATTATGTAATTATTATGTAATTATTATGCAATGAGGAAACTTCCACCGATTTATTACATAAGAGGCAACGGAAAAATAACAAGTTACGTAAGATGGTGAGTTGCAGGTGCGCAGTTACGCAACTTGTAAATAAACATCGAACTTCTAGAATTGAAAATAATACGAGTACCCAACATACCCCCCGCCATTTTTTGACTAGGATACGAAGACAAAAAATTAAAAGAATAAGCTTCATTTTTTTCGTAAAAAGATATGATGTAATAGAAAAATAAAACTGAGATCACTTTCAGATAAAAAAAAGAAAAAACACTTGAGATCAATTTAGTAATTGCCAATAAATTGGCTTATGATTTGCTGCAAAAAATACACTTTATCTTGTTTAGGCATCGTAATTTGCTAAAATTGCTATCACTTCTTTCGGGTAAATGTTTGTTTTTTCACCATTTAAACGTTTTAGGCGAAAACGGTTCGGGCGTTTCTTATTTTCATTCTGCCGTAGGTACTCCCGCATCAAGTTGGCGATCTCCATGGTGATTTGCTGATCGGTATCTTTTTCTGATGTCGTTGAGGTGGTGTCCATTGGTGATGCTGCTATAATGAATTCGGGCGTCTCCAAATCTATAATTTCACTGTTGACTTTGAAATTTTGCGGCTCGTCTAAGTAAGGCTCTAACAAGGGGAGGTCACGAGGTGGTCACCTCCGATTTTGACCAAATTTTGGGAGAAGGTAGTCTAGGGGTAGGGAAAACACCTCCCAAAATATTTCGATCCAATGGGCCTTTGAAATGCCTTAAAATTCACTTTAAAGTTATAGTGCAAAGCCCATGTACCGAAAATTCCGCCAGCAACTTTCAACTGGCGCGCTGGCCGATCGGTAGCGTGCCCGCTCGGCACACTGGAGGTCCCGAGTTCAAATCCCGGCGAATCGCTGGAAGTTTTTGTAAGTTTCTTACTTTGTTTTTCTATTCTCTTTCCCTCTGTAATAGTAAATTTCTACAGAAAACATTTCCAGCACTATTTTTTTACGGAAATAGACAGCATTAGAATAATTCGGTAGAAAAATAATGTTGAAGAGTGAAATCAATAAAGAATTTAAAAATCGGATGGAACATAACGACAAAGAGAAGAAATAAGTTAGATTGTAAAACACAAGAATAATAACAAACGAAAAATGAAAAGAAAAACCAGAAAAAACAAACAAAAAAGCAAAAAAAAAAAAAAAGAAAAATGATTGGACCGCTTGAGATCGATGTTGTTGTGGGTGAGTTTGTTTTGTATTGTTTTTTTTTTTTTAGGGTTTTATCGCTTGTAATTATTCTTGTGTTTTACAGTCTAACTTATTTCCTCTCTTTGTCGTTATGCTCCATCCGATTTTTAAATTCTTTATTGATTTCACTCTTTCACTCTATTTTTCTACCGCAATTACTCTAATGCTGTCTATTTCCGTAAAAAAAAGTGCTGGAAATGTTTTCTGTAGAAATTTACTATTACAGTGGGAGAGAGAATAGAAAAACAATGTCGGAAACTATCAAAATCTTCCAGTGGTTCGCCAGGATTTCAACTCAGGACCTCCAGTGTGCCGAGCGAGCACGCTACCGATCGGCCAGAGCGCCGGATGAAAGATGCCAGCGGAATTTTCGGTACATGGGCTTCGCATTATAACTATAAAGTGACTTTCAAAGGCCCATTGGATCGAAATGTTTTGGGAGGTGTTTTCCCTACCCCTAGACTACCTTCTCCCAAAATTTGGTCAAAATCGGAGGTGACCACCTCGTGACCTCCCCTTGTAAGCGGAATTCAAAAGTTGGCCTTGGGGGATACATGAATTTTAAGGGTCGAATTAAATCAGTTGCTTCCGGTGATATTGGTGCGATTTGTTCATTTAACAACTGGTTTTTTAATAATAGCCTTAGATTTTGATGAAGAGGAAGGCTTATCGGTGCACGTCGCGACACTGCTTCGGCAAAAAATAAAGTGTAGGGCCCGCAGTCCACTCCGTTAGTTTGTTGGGGAACTGTCGCTGAATAGCATGACCAATCACGCGCACTAGGAAAAATTTCGCACAAAAAATTCTTGAACTTTGACAGAGTAGAATTTGCAGATTGGTCATCATACCAACTGTCAAAACAGATAAAACACTGGTCGCGAAAATCTGCGGCGATGAGGAACCAATGAGACCTTTTAACTGAATTAACCGGTAGTACTATAGTATCGATTGTATCGATTGATACATTTTTAAACCAGTTTTTTGCACTTGTAAATCCGTGTGTTTTTAAAGATTCAAAAAAAAGTGTGTCGAGAACTAGGCACTTCGGTAAAATTGAATTAGGCGAATCAGCGCGTTTCGATATGAGGCTTAGAAATGGGTTCATGATGCAATCGGTAATGGGTTCACCGTTAATTAATTTTTCAAGATCAACGGGCGGAATACTAGACATTTTTTTTTTTTTTTTTTTGGCATGCACATGAATTCGTGTAATTCATTCAAGTATCTTTTTGCACCCACATAATTTGAGCCGCAGTCTGAAAAAATTTCATCGCAAATGCCTCGCCTGGCTATCATTCGATCTAAAGCCGCTATGAATGCCTCGGTGCTTAAATCTGAAACGAGTTCGAGGTGCAGTGCTTTCGACGCCATGCATACGAATAAACAAATATATGCTTTATGTATTTTTGAATTTTTTCTAGTTCCTTCTTTTATGAATACGGGGCCTCCGAAATCCGTGCCTACTTTTAAAAAACACCTTGCAGGTATAACTCGGCATGGCGGTAAATCTCCCATTTTAGGCGCATGATTTCGCGGCGCAGCTCTAAAACATCGTACGCATTTGCTTAGTCGTGAACGTATGATTCTTCTGGCTGAAATTATCCAAACGTGTTGAGAGATTAAACTTTGCAGCAAGCGTGGGCCGGCATGAAAATGACGTTTGTGATAGTAATCGATTATTAGATAGGTGAGATGGTGATTTTTCGGTAAAATGACTGGATACTTTTCAGTGTATTTAAGTCGTGAATTACTAAGACGACCCCCCACCCTTAGGGCTCCCAGGTCATCGATAAAGGGGTTGAGCGCAATCAAATTTGAACTTATCTTTTTTCCTTCTTTGAGGTTATTTAAATCTTCTGAAAAGGTTTGAGTTTGTACACTTTTGACCAAAATTTTAAAGGCGTTATCAAGTTCATCTGCTGATAGCGGGCCGTGATTCATAACTCCACTTTTCAGTTTTCTCCTTGTATTTTCTAAGAATCTTAAACACCAAGCAGTAACGCGCTGTAGTTTATTATAGGAAGAGAATTTTTCGACGAGCTGGAAATTTGACTTTTCAGCCACGAGAATTTTCAATTTTTCAGTTTTCAGTTCAGGAGGGTCCATTTTTTGGATTGTGTGAATCGATGATATTTTCCATTCTGTTACTGGATGAAGAAGCCAGCTAGGCCCTGACCACCACATTTTGTTGTTTACTAACTCTTTTGGAAAAATTCCTCGCGAAGCTATGTCCGCTGGATTATCATGAGTGGAAACGTGCATCCATGATTCAGCTGGAATGTGGTCGAGAATATCGACAACTCGGTTAGCTACATATGTTTTCAATTTAAATGGCGGAGTTGTGAGCCAACTTAACACAGTCACTGAGTCAGTTAACGCGACAGTTTTTGTTACTACATAGTTGGTACTAGATAGGGAATTTAACGCTACTTTCATTATTTTTGCTAATAATTGAGCTCCACAAAGTTCTAGTCGTGGAACTGTAAGTACTTTGGTTGGGGCTACCTTAGATTTTGCTATCAGTAAGTTAGATTGAAATCCTTTTTCTGAAGTCGTTCTTACGTAGATTGTGGCTCCATAGCCAGCCATTGATCCATCTGAAAAACCTACCAGGGTTATTTCTTTCAAATCTGGATTAAATATGAGCCTAGGGATTTTTATGGTGTTAAGTAAAGGTAATTGTTCCCTAATTGACTCCCATGTTTGTGCTATGTCTTGAGGCACTTTATCGTCCCAATTTAAGCCAGCTATCCAGAGTTTTTGAATGATTATTTTTGCTGATAAAACTACGGGTGTAATCCATCCTACGGGATCGAAAATTCGAGCAATATTTGAAAGAATTGATCGTTTTGTGACTTTGATATCAAACTCCACTACTTTGTAAGAAAATGTGTCGTTGCGAGGAGACCAGCGTAAGCCTAAAACTCCCATTGAAGCTTGAATTTCTTGATCGAATTCTATAAACTCGGGGCTCAACGCTATATCGGCTTCGTTTAGGCCTTTCAGTACTGCGATTTCATTACTTGACCATTTTTTCAGTTCGAACTTGCCTTTGCCTGCTAATGTTGTGAGTGCGACTCGTGTTTTAATCGCTTCTTCGATAGTGTCGCCTCCTGTCATTATGTCGTCAACAAAGGTATTTTTATCCAAAATTTGAGACTCTTTAGGGTAATTTTGACCCTCATCCGCGATGAGTTGCTTTATGGTGCGATTAGCTAAGTACGGAGCTGAAGATGTTCCATAAGTCACCGTACATAGCTCGTATTCTTTTACTGGCTCATTGGCATTTTTCCTCCATAGTATATGCTGGTATCTTCTATCTTCAGGTTTTATTAAAATTTGCCTGAACATTTTGCAAATGTCCGCTGTCAAGGCGATTCTGTGGGTTCTAAAGCGGAGAATGATGTCAACGATATCTGCCTGCAGTTTTGGACCCGTGTAAAGTGTAGAGTTTAGAGAGATGCCATTGACGCTAGTTGACATTGATGCGTCGAAAACAACTCTATATTTTGTAGAAATACTTTCTTTCCTGATGACGATTTGATGAGGTATATAGTATTCTGCGTTGCCCTTCGTTTTTACTTCTTTCATGTGACCCAAGCTTTCGTACTCATCCATAAATTCATTGTAAGCCTTTCTGATCTCTGGTGATCGATCCAACTTTTTTTCGAGGGTCAAAAGTCGCTTAGTGGCCAAATGGTGTGATTCTGATAAGCAGGGTTCCTTGGATTTGAGCAAGATAGGCACTACATATCTTCCTGTTGGATCTCTGTAGTGTTCATTTTTGAATATTTCTTCGCTGATTTTGTCATCAGGGTCTTCAACCTTTTGAGTTATGGGTTCCTCTACGTGCCAAAATTTTGTCATAACGTCATTTAATGATCGGTCAGCAAGACACATAAGAGCTGGTCGATTGTTCATTCTGGTAGATGCGCTAATTCTTCCTGTAATCACCCATCCAAAAATACTTTTTAGGGCACAACCTTGGTTCTTGGTTATTTTCTTTGGGCCTGTAAATATGAATGGAAATATTTCATTTCCTAAAAGCATTTCGATCTTACTTGCTTTATCAAAATTGTAATCGGCTAGATCTAAATTAGCCCATGTCTTTTTGACTTCCGGTGGTAGACTGGTGCAAGGGAGGAAATCAGTTATACAGGGTAAAATCACTGATTTTACGAAAAGTTCTGGTTGTTCAGTTTGCCTTGGTTTAATCCAGCACTTTGCTGCACCGAGTGATCGCACTTTTTGGTCCGATAGACCTGTTATGTTGTGTCTTTCTGGCAAAATAGTCAGTTC
>VMOF01000320.1:54339967-54351538 GCA_011764245.1 Trialeurodes vaporariorum | reverse complement strand
CGGGAAGGTGAGGTGATGTATTTTCTTTCTATGCTCCTCTAACATGAGAATGCTAATGGGTTTAGATAGAGAGAGAGAGATAGAGCGAGAGAGAGAGAGAGAGAGAGAGAGAGAGAGAGAGAGAGAGAGAGAGAGAGAGAGAGAGAGAATCATTCTTACATCCACCAGTCGCCTGTGACAGTGGATAGTTAACTATTCGTACACGCTAATCGTGCTTGTTGCAGTATCTAAAAATGAAGGCGCATCACTCGTAATGCGTCAACTTGCTGGCTTAATGGCTCGGTTACTCACATGGTTTTGCATACTCAAACTAGAAATTGGCCCATAAAATTCGTCAGCGCAATGTCGGTCCCATTATTCCCCCCTCCTCCCCCCCCCCCAATCGCCGACTCGACCCTTTGATCATCAGTATTGTGTAATCCTTTTTTGAAGACTCCTATAGCTCATTAACATTAACGAGAAAGCTACAGTGGCAAAAGCTATTTTAAGCGTGCCGTATATTTTATATACGGTACGCTTATTGTTTTCGTTTTCATATCTCATATATGTGTTGCATGTCTTGCTTATGGCCACACCTTGGTGGGAAAGGTTTGAAAAATTAAAAACCTATTTTCTTACAACTGGTTTAATTAATTGTTAAGTTATTGCTGAAATCCAGGCGGTATTTTTGTCTATTTTCTTAAAATTGTAAAAGTTTTGGTATTCCTATTAATTTCATTAAAATATTAAGCGTCAAACTTGAATTCCTTTGAACGGGAATTCTATACAGGTCTAGCAATCTACGTCATTCGTGCCAACCTATATTCCACTAGGTTTTTTTTTTTTTTTTTATTCGTGGAAAGTGGGTATTTCAACAAGATGAAGCGCGAGTTACTCTCGGTTGGTCTAAGGTAATTTTCATGTTGATTTTACGTTAGTTTATTTAATTTGTCTAGTATAGTTTACGTGTAATTTGAGTAATTTAACATTTTGTTTTTTTTTGTTTTGTTTTTGTTTTTGGTTTTTTTTTTTGTTTTTATTTTTTTTTTGTTATTGGCTTTTGTCTAAAGACTGAAAATAAAATCATTTATCATTTATCATTTATCAGTAATCGCAATCGGTTTGACCGACTATTCAGAGTAATTTGCTCGTCCCATTACGTTCCGAGCTGGCTAACTTCATTGAATCATTACCTCAATGAAAAAAAGCGGCGTGAATTCCATCGCGTTCCAGTTTTAAAAGATTAGCCTATGGAGTCCTGCTTCTAATCCTGAAAGCAGGGTTGATTCGCTCATTTGACCGCCATCTTAGGCTTGAAGAGCCTTTTGTGGACTTATGAGTAGATGTTGAGACTTTTTGGTGCAATGGGGCTCTTGCAAACTTTTGCTGTAGGGGATTGGAGAGTTGATTCTAGCATAAAAACCTGTAAAAATGACGATGAGTACACTAAAAAATCACGAAATTCACTCTCAGAATCGGGCTTAATGGCGGACCGATGCAGGTATCATGGGAGATTCCTATCTAATTTGAGACATATCTCTGTGTTTCCGCAGAGAAAGTGACATAATAGACAGGAATCTCCCATGATATCTGTGTCAAACCGCCATTACCATCTTGCCGTTGTAGCAGTTATGTGAGTTTATTACTAAATTTTAGACTTTCTTCGTGTGATTTTCGTGATTTTCGCTGGTCTTTACATAAGATTGGACTACTTATTTGCGTACAGCAAAAGTTTGCAAGAGCCCCATTAATATGAATTCCACGCGATTTTACCAAAGAATTGACCCTCCATAGTCCATAACACTGCAGCAAAATTCTGCACGTTTAAGGCTCAAAAAATCCTTAAAGAAATTACGCACACGGAAAAAAAAGATTAGTAAAAATAACCATACGGATACCTGATTTTGGCACCTGCTAGATGTTATGATAAACTTGACCAGAAGTGTGGTACATTTACCGATACTTCGAGTAAATTCGACATGCAATCAGGTAACATCACCTAGTACCTAGTCAAAAACATAGTATACTTCTGGTTAACATTACCATAACATCTAACAGGTGCCAAAATCAGGTATTCGTATGGTTATTTTCACCGTACTTTTTTTTCCGTGCAAGTGCCAATGTCCTTGGACTTTGCTTTTTTTCTTTCTTTCCAATATAAAATGCCAAAAACAAGACTTTCCTCAAAAGTGACTATGGGCGCAATCCGTTGGATTGAAATCTGGAAGAATTTCGCCTGAAATCACCTTAAGAAAATAATCATCTCCATCAGCACCAATGATCATGAAAAGTTTGTGGCCCGCGAATATTTTATGGTGGATGGTGCGCAACCAATCATCAAACAGCAACTTGGAGTCACTCGGAACTCGATACTTTGAGGATCTGACTAAGTCTAATTTGTGCTACAGGATCACAACTGCGAGAAAACACCTTGTTGAATTCAGTCGAGCGAGCAACGAATTGGGCGCGTTGTAGGTATTATAAAGGCTGAATTTCCCATGTTTTGTCGCACGGGGAGGCTCGAAATTCGTTTTCAGTCGAAGATTGAGAATGATAATCAGGAGAGGGATTGAAACAGAAGGGAGGAGAGAGGAGGCTGAGAAGGATAAGGCGAGGGAGGAAAATGGAAAAATTTCGTTCGTCAAGGAATAAAGGAGTGAAATATATATTTAAAGAGGAGCAAAAAGAACAAATTTAAAGTAAGATGTTAAAGTCAAAAGCGCATCGGGTGCTATGGGGAACCGATTTCATGGACCGCTAGCTTCTAATATTCTATCTCGGCAATGTTTCGCACAGTCGTTAGAAACCGACAAAATTCTCGGAGAGCAGGAGCGTCTTCTTTTATCCACCGGTTGTTTTCCCAGCAGTAAGTCTCCGTTCTATTATATGACGTCATCAACCGTGAACAACCGGTGGATAAAAGAACGGGTTGGTTACAGTTGATTGTTTGTTCCGTTGGGTTTTGTTTTTGTTCAAATCAAACAATAATTAACAAATGAAATAACTAATTATTTTGAGTAAAAAATGTTGTATTGGATACGGAAAACACACGTTACGATTACTGTTGAGACTGAGATTCACGATTCGATCAATAACAGCTTACCAAATAGAACACACGCTTTACATTCATAATCTCGCGGGTGGTTCCCGGTAGTTACCGGTTGTCACTTGGTGCGGATAAAAGAACGAGTTGGTTGACAAACACGGTTTCTATTATGAAACCACCGGTGGATAAAAGAAAGGGTTGGTTGAAAAATTTGGGTTTAAATAATAGCAAATAATGGAACAACCGGTGGATAAAAGAAGACGCTCCAGAACTGCCGTTTTGTGTATACTATAGACTGTTTTAGTAGAGCGATATATCGTATCGATTGCCGTCCGAGGGCCTCTGGTTCCAAACAAACTCTGGTTCAATGTAATTTCCCCATAAGCGAACTTTTAAACGGAAATTCAGGGTATTAAATCAAACAATTCATGCGACCTTTTTGCGATTATGAATTCTTCGTCCTCGAAAATGCTTAAATTTTTCCCGGTTCCACCCGTAAAACTGCCGGAATCAACAAAATTAAGATTAATTGATGGTATGGAGGTTGGAATCACCCAAATGTTATTGTTGTTTTGTGGAATTGGCGGGATTTCGGGCGATTCTAACCTACAAATGCAAATTTAATCGTAATATCTTATTGATTCCGGCAGTTTTAGTAAAGGGAAACCCAGGCAAAATTAAGCTTTTTCGAGGACGTAGAATTAATAATCGCAACAAGGTTGCATTAATTTTTGATTTAATGCCCAAAATTTTCCGTTTAAAGTTCGTTTAGGGGGGAAATTACATTGAACCAGAGTTTGTTTGGAACCAGAGGCCCTCAGACGGCAATCGATACGATATATCGCTCTACTAAAACAGTCTATACTTGATGGTATTTTTTCAATTCACCGGTGGTTCTCATCGGTTGAGAAAAGGTAACACAGCTCAGTTTGCAGTTTATGAGTTTTAAAACTTGAAAATGCTCTGATTTGTGTTATATTACCTGATCGGTTCGGTGGAGTCATCACTGACTTTGAAAAACTTGCGGTTATTCTATTAATTCAACAGTGTGATTACACTGATTGAGAAAAGTTTATAGATATCAGAGTATTTTCAAGCATTTATAAGCATAAACTAAACTGAACTGAATAATCTTTTCTCAATGGAATCATCTGAGAATTGAAAAAAAAATGCCATTAAATATGCATAAAAGAGCTCTGTCGCCCGCGGGCCCGTGGTTGCGGCAGAAAACCCCCCTTGGGGGGGGGGGGGGGGGGGGGGGGGGGGGGGGGGGGGCACCAAACCTCAAAAATCAAATTCCAGCGGGGGGCTCTAAATTTTCAACAGATAAAAAAAAAGTCAGTGCTATAGCAACTATTTTACTCCAACCCCCCCCCCCCCTTCGGGCCGTTGCCCACGGAGAGACCACCCAAAAGTGTATCAAATCAAAAATTCACTGTTTGCCCTTCAATTCATTTTTTTTTTTTTTTTAAACTGCCCATTTTATCGCATGCTGTCCGATGCCAAAACAATTATTATATTGCTCTGACAAGGTTTTTTTTCTGTAGGTTTGATTTATCAAAGCATCTGTTCAATTCTGCGAGAAAAGAAAAAGTGATGAATCTGATTGGGAAAAGAAAAGTTACAGAAAATTTTAGTGATGCCGTTTTGCGTATAATTAATGGAATTTTTCGCAATTCACCGATGATTCTATCGGTTGAGAAAAGATTACACAGTTTTGTTCAGGTTATTACTGCGTAATACTCGAAAATACTCGCATCTATAATCTTATTTTCTCAACTGATGGAGTCATCGATGACTTTAAGAAACTTGTAAATGTTTTAATAACTTAACGGCAATTGGACCTATTGAGACAATATTACATATCAGAGTATTTGCACGCAGCACAGTCATACACTGAACTGGACCGTGTAATCTTTTTTCAACCGACGGAATGGGGCTCTTGCAAACTTTGGTCCAACCTTATGTTAAAACCAGCGAAAATCACGAAAATCGCACTAAGAAAATCTAAAATTTTAGTAATAAACTCATATAACTGCTTAAACTTCAAGTTCGTAATGACGGTTCAACGCAGGTATCATGGGCGTTTCCTGTCTAATTTGTCACTTTCTCTAAGGAAACACAGAGATATGTCTCAATTTAGATAGTAATCTTCCATAGTACCTGCGTCTTTCCGCCATAAAGCCCGATTCTGAGAGTGAATTTTGTGATTTTTTTAGTGTATTCATCATCATTTTTACAGGTTTTTATGCAAGAATCAACACTTTGATCCCCTACAGCAAAAGTTTGCAAGAGCTCCATTGAAAAATGCAATTAATGGGTCTGTTGCATACTTTTGCTACAACAATATAGAACCTTGATTCTTATGTATAAAATTCGGCAAAAATAACGATACGCACATTAAAAACGTTCAAAATCCACTCATTAACTCAGGAAATCACTTCAATTTCAAACAGCCCGCGCTACACTACACACTATTTGCACCGGTATACTACTACACAGACGGAACCACCGTGCATAATAAGTAAACAACATCGTAACTTTCAAATGATGGAATTTTTTTAAAAACGTGAATATAAGCTGCATTTGCTGTCTGGTCTTTTCGGTTTATCAAAGATTACAAAATAATATAAGAAATGTACGCATCTAAACGAAACATTCCAATGTTTGTAACTTCTGTTCATGTTTACATAAACGAGATGGTTCCATCTTTGTAGTTATAAGTCGGTGAAAATAGTGTTAGTGTAGCGCGGGTTGTTTAAAATGGAAGGTATTTTCTGAGTTAATGAGTGGATTTTGAAAGTTTTTAATATGCAAATCGTTATTTTCGCCGAATTTTACGTTAGAAACAATGAGTTATATTGATGTAGCAAAAGCACGCAACAGACCCATTTTACGCAAAACGGCAGCTCCTGCAATCTTTCCTTTTTTCCAAGCATTCCGCGCATCGCTCAATTGGCCGATCCCTTGTTCGCTGTGCGTCGAGACTCCTTAACGCTCAGTGCGGGAGAAAGCCGAGCGAAGGGCACCCAAGCGAAGCGGGAGGGGCGGCGCGATTGAGCAATAGTTAACAAATTGATGGTGCCAATTCCGTTTTATAACGTCCTATATCATATTTTCCTTCGCTCTCTTGACACGTCTATATTCTCTTTACTGCATACCGGGTGACACTTTTTCTCTCCTCCCAAAACTTTTCTTGCCCACTTCCCGGGCACCACCCCCACCCTCAGTCAATGTTCCGTTTCCTCCATCGTGATTTCATTAGAGTTGAGTCATTCTTTGTATTAATAGTGCTTTTAAAGGCGCGTGTTCGTCTTTTTTCGGAAAATCGACGATTCTGACTCAATCCTCGGTGGCGGCTCGTCCCGTGAAGTGCGATGACGGCGATGTGGCATCCGTAGGTAAAGACCTATGGAAAAGAATCGATTCTCTGCGGGTTTGAACCCTCAAGAAATCGATATTTATCATGACTACTGTAGCTTTCTTGTCAATGTTAATTAGCTACGAGCCTTCAAAAAAGATCACCCAATACTGATTTATCAAAGGGTCTAGTCGGTGATTTGGGGGGGGGGGGGGGGGTTGACAATGGGATCGACATTGCGCTGACGAATTAATTGGGCCAATTTCTAGTTTGAGTACGCAAAACCACGTGAGTGTAACCCAATAGGCCAAGCTAACATATTACACGTGATGCGCCTTCATTTTTAGATACTGCAACAAGCATGATTAGCGTGTACGAATAGTTAACTATCCAGTCTCACAGTCGGCTGGTGGATGTGAGAATGATTCCCCCCTCTCTTTCCCTCTCACTCCCTCTCTCTCTCTCTCTCTCTCTCTCTCTCCCTCTCCCTCTTTTCTTAAATTTACTTAAAGATTCCTATTTAGAAATTTACGTCTGATTCTCCCCCCCCCCTAACATTATTCCATCTCCAATTATTCATGTAGCTCTTACTGTATTTCGTCATTTTTACCTCCAATTTCCATAAATTCTTATAATTCACTCAATTTCTAATTATATCTAAGACTCATATATATTTATTTATTATTTTTCATTTATTTATTTATTTATCATATTTTTTTATTTATTTATCATATTTTTTTATTTATGAATGTATCTCTCAACCTATTAATTTATTTACTTTATTTTAATCTCTGTGTTTAGATTTAATTATTTATCTACTTATTAACTTGTTTATTTACTTTTTTCTTATTTTGTTTTTGTTTTGTTTGTTACGCATTTTAATTTTGTCTTTTCGATCGTTTTATATGTATGAGATTATTTTTGTATTATTTATTTGTTTAATTGTATATTCAATTATCCTTTCTCTTGGGTAGAAAGGACTACTGCAAGTCTTATTAGAGCCAGGCTAAATAAAATCAAAATCAAAATATCTCTCTCTCTCTCTCTCTCTCTCTCTCTCTCTCTCTTCTCTCTCTCTCTCTCCTCTCTCTCTCTCTCTCTTCTCCCCTCTTCTCTCCTCTCTCTCTCCTCTCTCTCTCTCTCTCTCTCTCTCTCTCTCTCTCTCCTCTCATCAATAATTTATGAGCCTCCACTTTTTGACCCACGTATACCGCTACTGATTTCAAGTTAATGTCACTTGCTGATGACCTTTGGCCACCAAATCCGTCTTTTGTTCCCTGTGTACGCTGATGGTCAATTGTCCGCGAATACCATCGCACCACCGATATTAGAAAGTTGAACACTTATTCAAGACAAGACCGTCGAGGTGCCAAGGAAGCAGGGAAGCAAGGATGGGTGACCATTTTATGAGCTTGTCCAGTCGCTTAGAACACTTGTATACACATATATATACCCATAGCCATTCCGAGAGAGTAGGTACCTCAGTCTCTTGTACCCCTCCCTCCTCTCACCGCACCCCTCGGTTCTTTATAAAGACAGTTTTACTTAACGCCTCTGCAGTTAAAGAGGGGTGAACTCGGCTCCATCCCTTTCGTCCCCATCCCGCAGGGTCCACATCTGCTATACCCTCCATTTAAAACTAAATAATATTTTTATTGTAGCAAGACCTCCGTAGGTATGCGGTATGCAGTAGTGGTGTCCAGTCCAGGCTTCCCGGGTACCACAGAGGAGATAGTGGTAATGTAGTGGTGTCGAAATGACTTCAACATATCTCACACGTGAGAATCACTGTAGTGTTTTTGTGAGTGTGAGTGTGAACTTTTGTGTGAGTTCGTGTTTCTATTTGTGTGTGCTTTGCGTTATTTTCGAGAGGAGGATATCGAAATTATTACATCGTGGGTAGCCTCAATACTCATTCTCACCCCCGTCCGCGTATACGCGCGAGGGCGTGGGTGGGTACAGGGTTTGTCTGTTTCTTTCTCTCTCTCTCTCTCTTCTCCCGTTTGAATGAGTGTGATAGAGAGAGACGGAGAACGTGGCTAAAGCCCCCTCTGCTATCTTTTTCTAACACGTGTGTTCAACTGGAATGAGAGAGAGAAATACTGTATTTTCCCGTGCATTTACGCGACGCAGGGTGTGACAGTGTCCCCTCTGCTCGCCCGTCTGCTTTCTGCAGTTTTCTCTTTACTTCGTAATAACATAGATTTGAGTTTGACGGTTTCGCAAGGGGGAAGGGAAGTAAGGAAAGTGGACTGGAGGCAGTGGCGGCACGTGCAATCAGACAACGTTACATTTCTTCCATTCAAACCCATGTAAAATATCGATTCGAGGACACTACGCATCATAATAGTGCGATATTTTTCACGGTTTTAAATGTACTGAATATAATGTTGCCAGATTGCACGCGACGCCACTAACTAAAGGTGGTCGACTGATGGTTATCCCCTCAGCTTATCCGTTGTAAAGGACTGGACTTACTACTTTGAGATTTAAAGTTAGGTAGGAGAATGCACCCAGAAAATCCGGAAGTAGTCTTTTCAAAGGTCCCTGAGACTCTCTCGGGGGTTTGAAGGGGAATCGCTGTTTCGCGTAATCGCAAAAAAAAATTGCGGATTTGGGTGGTCTGGGTCACTGGGTCACCGGGGTCATCCAGTGGGCATGATCAATAGAAGCCGCTAAATTCAATTTTCACAAAACTTTGCTGATCAATGAGCTCCATGGATAATGAACAGTTGCGGCTCGTGCAATTTGGCAACTATGCTAATTTTCCATTTAAACCCATGCAAAAGTATCGATATCTTGGGGGTCAATTGCACCTCCTGAGGATCGATTGTTTTACATAGGTTTAAATGGAGAGAATACGTTGTTGCCACATTGCACGCGCCGCCACTGATAATGGATATTGAATGTGGCTATGAATAGAGACATGTACAAAATGGAATCTCACTTCTCTAAAGAGAGACGTGAAAAAAAAGGATAAATAAGGAAGAAAAAAAGGGAGGTGCAAAAGTCGCTGGAAAAGTGAAACCAAGTACCAACTCACAGGATTAGAAAAAAAGCCTAGGAATTGAGTGAATCAAAATCTCTGAAGTTGCATTGATACACATACGCGCATCGCCATAGCACCGCCGCTCCTCTCTCTCTCTCTCTCTCTCTCTCTCTCTCTCTCTCTCTCTCTCTCTCTCTCTCTCTCCTCTCTCTCTCTCTCTCTCTCTCTCTCTCTCTCTCTCTCTCTCTCGCTCTCTTTGCCGCGTCGCGCTGTGTGCTCTCTCTCTCCAAAAATTCTTTAAGCGCATTTGGGATTGCATAGCCGGCTCCTTGCAGGCGAAATAAAAAGCTCTTAAGCTTGAAAAGTCCTTAAGCGCGGCAGATGTTTCCAATGACGCGATACCGCGGATGCAGGTATAGCTGCTGCTCTCTTTTTTTTCTTCTTCTTCCTTTACCCCCTTCCTTCCTTCCATCCCCATGCCCCTCCCCCACCCCTTACTCTCCGCCCCTGCCTCCCTAAAACCCACTATCATTCTTTCATAAATAGGCAATAGCTGCAGATAGGGTTGGCGGCGCTCGATGCATCAAAAGTAGTGATCTTTTTCACTCTGCTCTATTGCGGAAGTGGGTTTGAAGTTATCCCGCACGGGTGACGATGTATGAAGGGACGGACGAGGAGACGGAGGAAGGAAACGGAAAAACCTTCTCGCCAAAGACTATATTTTAAATTGAAAACCCTTGTACGTGACTCGTAAAAGCCCCGGCCCTGTGTAGTAATCCAATCAAAGTAACTCAACTCGTCAACGGTCGCTACTTTCTTCGTTCCTCCCCCCCCCCTCCCCTCCACCACTGTTACTGCCCGCCCTCCCTTTTGGCTTTTTTTCTTTGAGGAAAACATAGTCGGCAGATTTTTTTCAACAGAAGTTTCCCTCTCTATTTTCACCCTCTCCCATAGATTTAAAAACTGAAACGGAGCTTCCAACATAGAAAAAAAAATGAGGCGGAAATGGTGTCCTTTGATTGGATGGGATCCTCAAGTGCCATATCGTGACTTGCAAAATGTTTTTTCGGGGATGTATATCGTATCCATCGGCAACTTCGTCGAGCATGAAATTGCGAAATTAAAATTGTATTTAAATGGAAATTTGAAATTGCGATTTATTTTAAAACTGAAGACGGTCACCAGCCACGAGTGTACTTGAAGATAAACCAGAAAAACCAAAAAAATCAATGCGAGGCAAAGTGAAGCAAAATGTGCAGTCATGTGCGTTTGAGCACAAAATGCATATGAGGCAAAAAAGTGCGAAAAGTGCGAGAAAAATTGCATAACAGTACATCAACATAACTGCGCATATACATTATAATATGTACAGTGCAAAAAAGTGCACAATATGCATGAAGTGCAAAACGTGCATAAAGCGTATAAAATCAAGAGTGCGAAAAGTGAAAAAATTACATAGTATAAGCTGTATGCTGCATTTTACAGTAAAAAAGAGCCGTAATTGCACTTAGTGCATTCCCTAAAAATTTTCAAGAACCAAAATTCAAACACTAGATTTTTGGTAACAGTTACATCCCTTAACGTGATTCACTCAACGTTGTGCTTCTGGGAATTTTTGGGTTTTTTTTTGTTTTTGTTTATGTTTTTGTTTTGTTTTTTTTTTTGTTGCCAGTGCTATGTCTGGTCCTGTATCGGAAACATTCCAACTATCGGAACGTCTTGCAGTTAGCTATCCAGTCCTAGGACTGGAGTTAAGGGGTTTACACTTTACTGTACATGCAGTCTGAAAAACATTTTAGAACTTTCTTACTCTTAATTTATAAGAGCCCAACAAACAACCAAACCTTCCGCCCCCCCCCCACCCTAAGAATCCCACAACCCCACTTTTTTGCAACAGTTCCTCTGTCAGTATCAGTTATTACCTCGCGTCATAGAATTCATCATCCGACCCTCTCCTCGTCAATCATCGACTCTCTAATCAAATCGATTACTCTCGAATCATTGCTGTTCTACTGAATTCTATCCCCTCGATTATTGATAAATCGAATAAAACCAATGAACTATAACTATAGAGGCAATAGAGGGGTACTACCTACTAAAGGGGGTTTACTGCAGGGACGTAATTTTGGAGACACCGAGGAGCAGTGGCGGCTCGTGAGATGCGATATATCGATGTCCAATTCCATTTAAATCTAT